>JAFFZH010014778.1:0-47480 GCA_018420115.1 Euura saliciscinereae
TACGCGATTTCGTGTCCAGAACCCGCTCATCGTACTCAGACGGCCTTTTTCTACCTTCCTACACTCTTCTGGTCACAAGTTTGCTTACTTTGGTTCGCTAAAAATTGAATCACTCGACCAAAATGCGCGATTTCGTGTCCAGAAATGGCCTGCCGTACGCAAATGGCCTTTTTCTACTTCCTCACACTCTTCTGGTCACAAGTTCGCTGACTTTGGTCCGCGAATAATTGAGTCACGCGTCCAAAATGTGCGATTTCGTGCCCGAATACGGCCAGTCGTACAAAGCTGACCCTTTTCTACTTCCTCACACTCTTCTGGTCACAAGTTTGCTGACTTTGGTTCGCTAAAAATTGAATCACGCGTCCAAAATGTGCGATTTCGTGCCCAAAGATGTTCTAACGTACTCAGATGATCTTCTACCGCCCTACACCCTTCTGGGCATAAATTCGCTGACTATGGTCTGCAGAAATGGTACCATGCGTCCACAAGGGGCAATTCCCCACCCATAGATGGTCTGGCGTACTCCCACATTCTTCTCTACCGCCTTGCTCAATCTGGGCTTTAATTTCTCTGAAATGTAACGGATTATTTCTTGAACTTGATATTTTAAGAGATAGGGAACATTGATCAAGTAGAATTTGTCCACTTTCCTACAAATTTTTAAGCTTGAGTTATTTCATCATCAATACACTCTTTTTTTCAAAATACAAAATCACATGCACGTATCATTATTCATTCAACAATGCTTTCAAAATTAATTTATATTATTACGTATGAATAAAATCAGGGCGTAAAAATGGAACAGTGGAAAATTATAAATGTTAATTCAATAGTTTCAACTCAGCTTTTTGTATAAATGCTATGATTATTTTAGGTATTTCATACCTTTGGTCCACTTACATACTTTCCTCCTCTTTACTTTTCATTCGCACAGACCTAGCGCATCATCGATACAAAATTTTCTTCTTTTCGAGCGGCTAATTCAAATTCCTTTTATTCGAATCCCATTTACTGTCAGAGATCCTGATATCCTATGGATGAAATTAATTTCGCCTGCGCGGCCCCTGATTGCGGTGTAGGTCTTGACAGTGACTGTATGGATTATTACCCTGCGAAAAATTATGATAAAAAAAAATTCCTCACCTTCATTAAAAGTTTCATGAAAATTATAATGTATGACCGATCGATTATCCGATATTTATCACGAGGGGAATATCGATCAATCGTCAAGTGGAGGGTCAGCGGGGGGTATCCGCAGAAATAAGTTATTACAAACGATAAATCAATGGATAGAGAGCTCTTGGGATCAATTCCACTCGTAGGATATCAGGTAAGCCGTTGATATACGTTTCCGAATATCGTAAATAATGACCAAGTGTGTGTGTGTGTGAATATATATAGTGTAACGTGTTCGGTATCGACGAGGGTAAATAATAACCGCCATACTTTCACGGCGTAATTAAGATTAATTTCCTTCAACGCGCGTTGCAGGGTAATATATAATAAACTTTGACTGTATCGCACGGAACACGACCGTCCGCGAACTGCAACGAGATGAACACCTCATCCCGTTCACCGCGGTTCTGCGTTCTGATTAGAAGACCGCAAGGTCCCGGATTTAGCCCGGATTACACGGCTAGCACGGCCACTTTAACGCCGTGACAAGACTTGACGACCTTTCCTCTCACCCGAATCGTAAATTATACGAGAAATTCGGAAACTTCGAAGCACATCGTTAAATTCTTCATCGGTCACTCAGAAAGCTCTGAGGCATCAGGTTGTATGATAATAATTCTGATGAGTTTTCAATTTTTGATCCGTCGTCACAAATGTTTCCAAATCTGACCTCAAATTCGTTATAAGCAATCCAAAAAACTTTTGGATATCAATTTTTATCAGAATTTGAACATTTTGAGATTGTTCATGAGTACATTGGATTCGCAATTTTAAATGGTGAGATTCGTGGTCAACGACCCAAAAAACTGTTTTTCGAACAATTTCCATCACAATCCATCGATCAATTTTTTAAATACGATGATTATTATGTTCAATATTTGGGAATTTTGTTCTTTGAATCATTCAAAACCTTTTGAACCAACGAGATCGAAAATTTCATCAGATTTAAGTTTGTCAAAACCTCGTCGATTGAGACCAAATTCATAAAAATCCGGTCACTCGTTCTCGATATATCGTCAGATACAAAAGTTACTAACACATATAACCTCAAAGCTTTCATGTCTAGTAAAAGCTTGTAGGGATCAAAACGACCTTTCTTTTCCTTCGAAACAAAATTCAGGCTGTCCTCGATAACAAGAATTCTCTGTCACTGAAAAATATTTAAGGGTGGTTTTTGGAACGTCGATCGGGTTCTCCTGACGTTCGAACTCCGAAGGCAACGACGAGGTGTGGGGGTGTAGAATAAGGGTGGATTACGAGGGGAGTTATCCTCCCCTCTTCTTCTCCTAGTTTGTCATATATTAGCTTATCTTGGCAGTATTTCACCCCCTGATGTTCTCACGGCCGGATAGAGGAAGTGGAGCAGCCCTTCATCCAACGTTTTTTCGAGTCGAATTCCCAGCACCGTGATCTAAACTGTGTATCAGTTGATTCTTGGAATAATGCTCTATCCACCCACGTGGACAGGGATTTGCCTAGACCATAGCGTCTATACGCACAGCTTCAAGGCTGGTTGTCGGGGTGGAGGATTTCAAACGCCTAAGTAAATAGGATCAAGATTTCGTAGCTCAGGGCTGCGTCTAAGCAGCGAGGAGTAAACATCCCTTGTTTAGCCTGGCAATGGGTGGATTTTTTTCTACGCATCGTCAAACTGCGTTACATTAAGACGGGGTTGTAGACTCCTCGAAACTGTTAACTGATCAAATTTGCATTTAATATTCACCCAACCCTACCTCGCATCGCCTCGTAGCCTCTTGCCGCATGTGAGGAGCTTTCAAGCTCCTGCGGTGCCATTCAATGACAATAGACGGTTTTGCCGTTCGAATGCGGTTGCCGGTCAATGCATATTCACACTGGGAAAAATCGGAAAAGTATGGAAACTAAGGGTAAAGTCGATGCCGAAGAACGGGAAAAAGGCGTTGATGCTTTTTACCGGTGTAGTAAAACGAGCGTGCAAGCTCTTCCACTTTGAACCGACTTGGTACCGGGCCAGGCGTCGCAGACTCCCGGCTCGGACATTCCCTGAGGAACTAAATCAATTGCACTTGTTTCTAGTCGAAAGAATCTCACTCGACTTTTTACTGAACCGACTCGTATCTTAGGGGTGACTCGAGAAAAAACGACTTTGCACCGTTTTAAAAATTCCAGCTTTATTTTGGTTGCACGTAAAGCTCAAAAGAATCTCTGCTCATCATTGAGATACACGCATTCAGTTTTTGAGGGTTCATATCCGAGCAGCGAATGGATTCCAAAATTCAGAAAGCAAAATTGAAGCTTTTTTTAGTTCTTTTAGGGTCGCTCTGTAGATGAGTTGAGTTTGTTCGGAAGTTCTTTAAGCCGGAAATAATAATGCTACTTAGGAGTGGAATCGTACTTAACATACTTAAGAGTCGAGCTTTGATCCCACTCTCGGATGAATTTGAAAGTTGAGCTCGTCGAGGGTCGTAACTAGGAAAATGGATCGAATGAATGAAAATGGTTGTAGAAAAAAAAATAGAGAATTGAAATGAAAAACAGAGCTATCACTCTCGGGCTTGGATGTGGATGGAGTATCTCTCCCGCGTTCAAAAGACCGTTTTCAGTTCGCCCGCGCATTCTTAAGTGTCGTAAATCTACAGGATAACGCAAAAAGTATGGAAGCTCAAGGAGAGAAGAGCGAGAGCTACTCTATGGAGAAAAGTGTCGCCTTTTTTTCCGTTCTTCATACCCCTTTTATTTTTTGTCTCTTCGAACTTCTTTTCATCTCGAACTTGAATTCTTCATTTCCTTTATCTATACGTCTCACGCTTTGCTGAATGAAAAAAGCAAACTTTTAAACACCGTGACGAGTTTGATCCCCGATTTTTTACCCGTTATATACAGGGTGACCCAGAACTCCCGAGCCAAAGAGAATAGGCGAATTCCTCGTTGAATTCTGAGACGAAATTTCCTTTTCGAAAACTTTGTCAGATCAACGGTGTGCGAGTTATTAAAGATGGCGATTGACCAATCAGCGCCTCAGTTTAGGACCGCGACAGTGCCGGCTCAATACGGGGGGCAGTGCCCATCGTTGTATTTCACATTTGGCTACTTCTTCCTTACTTTTTTCTCCCCCAGCTGCGTCGTTCAGACTTGGTGTCCAGGTCGACCGGTCCGTAGGTCTTAGTGTCCAGGTCACCCGGACCGTAGCTCTACGTGTCCAGGTCACCCGGACCGTAGGTTTTGGTGTCCAGATCGCCCGGGCCGTAGGTCTTGGTGTCCGGGTCACCCGGACCGTAGATTTCGGTGTCCTGGTTACCTGGACACGTAGACCTACGGTCCGGGTGACCAGGACACCGAAACCTACGGTCCGGGTGACCTGGACACGTAGACCTACGGACCGGTCGACCTGGACACCAAGTCTGATCGACGCAGCTGGGGGAAAAAAAGTAAAGTAGAAGTAGCCAAATGTGAAATACAACGATGGGCACTGCCCCCCGCATTGAGCCGGCATTGTCGTGGTCCTAAACTGAGGCGCTTATTGGTCAATCGCCATCTTTAATAACTCGCACACCGTTGATCTGACAAAGTTTTCGAAAAGGAAATTTCGTCTCAGAATTCAACGAGGAATTCGCCTATTCTCTTTGGCTCGGGAGTTCTGGGTCACCCTGTATAATCACGTTCCTATAGCGGTAAAAATATTCCCACCGTGTTTTTTTTCTGCTTATTTGTGAGTAAATATCGTGGCAAGTGTTACCCGAAGGGTCGAAAGCTCTGGTTATATACGCGGGGTTAACATTAATTGCGGGGGATCGTTGGGCCGGTGAAACGGCAACGTCAGACTGTACAAGGATCCTCAACGAATGGAATAACATTTCTTTTTTAAGGAGTTTTTAATTTTTTATAATCCGCGCGGTGGCCTAACAAGATTGCGAGATTTATGAGGACGTAACTCGGTGCGGCGTAAGTGATGAAGTGCTGCCCCACGTTGTATACTATATATATCGTATACATATACCCCTGGCTCATAGCTAACGCTGGAAAACCAACCCCTTCAACACTCACCTCACAATCCCGACGTAGTAATACTACAAGCCTGAGGATCCCAACAACCGCAGTGTCGCAACGCAACGTACATTAAATTCACCCTTTACGCGGCCCTCGGGAGACCCTCGGATCCCAAAAACCTCAGGATCATCGTGAAAATTGCGAGACAAGGAGGAAAAAAAAAGATGCTGGGAGGAACTTCAAAGATTAAATATTGATGAGGAATTTTTCGGCTTCATTTCGCGATCTTTTTATTCAATGTAAGGATTCGCGAGGGCCGTTCGAAATCAGTTACAACTCCTTATTGAAGCTTGGGTGATATTTTGAATTCATTGTAGAATTTAGAAACCTTTTGCAAGCTTTCGATTTCTCTAAAAGCTTTGGAGATACCGAAAATCTTGAGAATTATAGCTTCAAAACTCATAGATTCATATGAAATTTCGATACCGATAAAAGCTCCTCAAAGCTTGAACTCTAGAATCTCTCGAGAGCTTTCGAAATTCCTGAAATCTTTAGAACCAGTTGAGAATCTTGTGAAATAATTTGATAATATATTTTTATATCGCTAATATTGTGCTAGAATCCCTGAAAGCTTCGAAAAGCTCTTTGTTTTTAAACGTTGTGTGAATCATTGAAAATTATGTGAAAATCACTGGGATCGGTGATCCAAAAAAATGTGAAAAAATTTCAAATCATTCGAATTTTCTGCAAGCTCGTTATATTTTTTGTAAAATCTTGTTAAATTCCGAAAGCTCTCGAAGTTTTCAAAAGTTAAAAAAAAAATTCTTGATACGATTTTAATTATTTGAAATAATTCTTAAATCTTTCGAAATCAGTTGAAACCTGTGAAATTTCTCTAATTCTCTAAAATCCTATCAACTTTTCAAAACTTCGTGATTTTGAATAAATTTCTTCTATTGACGAGATCGTGTGTAGCTGATTGACGTTCAAGTCAGTAATCATAAATAAAAAACAAGAAAAAAAAGTGTTCAAGGTTTTGTGCAGTGTTGAAACAGTCTAACGACATAGTCGACTAAAATCTCATTTTCGATATGATTCGTCGTGGCCCTTGCGTGAGTTCAGGTCCCCGAGTTTCCCTTTCCGTTCGTTAGTTAGAAAAATAATCCTGACTCTGTATAAGTAGGATGAAGGTATACGTTTATACACACCTGTGCAATTAAATTGTCATTACCTTCCAGAGTTGAGTCGAGCCTGAGGTAGAAAGAGGGAGAAAAGAGAGGGAGGCTTGAAAAATTGACGTCAAGATATATATTTTTTTCTTTCACCACCCCTTCTCGTAATAATGATACGAAAAAAGGTAATAAAAAGGGAATTCATTCACGGGGTTCCCGCATTTTTCGGTGGCTAGTCAAAGAATCATATCGTGGTTTAGGAAAATGACAGGTTTTGTCAGAAGCATTATAAATCACAACGGAAAGACATTAGGGAACCAGCTACTCCGGGTCTCCTGCGCCTCTTACGCCTCTTACCTACTCTCATATAACGTTAAAGCTCTCGGTCCCACGACGAGCTTCTGGGTTTTATTCGGAAATAAAGGAAATATTAAATTCTGTTTCGTTCCTTCGCCCTGCCTCCACCTCTCAAGGGCGTCCCGACGGCGGACAACCGCCACCCTGCCCCCCGATTCGATATGAAAAAACAATTTACATTACGAGTCAAATATGAGAATTTATTCTACAGCCACGCTCTGAGCTTCCCTCGCGACATTTCTTCTAGATTATATAAATATGTATGAGGTTGAATGGAATATTATTTATTATACGGCTACGGAGAAACTCGAAACATTTTTGCATACGAATTTAGTGAACTGATTCTAGCTTAAAAAATGGTAAAGAAATTATTTTATCCTGAATCGTGGAAAATGTCGGAAATCTTCGGCGAGCTTTTGATGATCTGGGAATAATTTGAAATCTCCTAAGATTGACGAAACTCGATTGAAAGCTTCTTTTAAGCTTCTGCAAATATCCCAAAATCTTAGAAATACTGGAATTTGTTTTTTTCTAATCTTGTGAAACCATTTGAATTTTTGTTTCTCCATCTGGTCAAAAAATATAGCCACAAATTTATACCATTTCTAATTGATAGGATATCATTGAAAACCTCAGAAATCTTCCGCAAGCTTTTGATGACTCTGACAAGAGCTTTTTGAAGCTTCAGTAAATTCCTGACATCGAATAATAATTCGAAGTCTCAAGAGATCAACAGAAATCAATTGAAAGCTTTTTCTTTAGCTTCTGGAAACTTTCCAAAATCCAAAAATGTAATTTACCAAAACTATTTGAATTACATTTTTTCTCCATCTTGTCAGTAAAATATCGACAAATTCGAATAGTTTTTAGAAATTTTTTAACTTTCTCTGCAGCGGCGCGTAATTAGTGAGATCACTTCGGAGCTTTCCAACCATCCCCAAACGACCATTTTTCCGGGACATTTGACTCGTCAGCAAAAGACAAACGGCCCTGAACCAGCCTGGATTAATTGCATGGGGCATAAAGGTTCAAGATCCCGTCCATAAACGGCTGGAACTCCTCCCAAAACTTTGCGTAGGTCTCTTTTATACGGCAAACCGTGTGTTTTTTTACACGTATCATCTGAATTTAACAAAAATTTCTTGACGTTCATCGTTCTTTGTCACATTTCCTGCGTTAGTCCTAAGTTAGTCTCAGAATTTTCGAATGAAGCAACCGAAATCCGCGAGTTTCCCGGGTTTCACATCATGACTTGAGTCGTATTTTAAAAATCGTAAACTTTTCTATTGTGAAATAAGGGGTTGTTTCATTTTATATCCGCAATGCAGCTATGATCGTTTATCGCTGACCGTACTAAGTGAAATAAATTTGACAGATACGTTTCTAGAAATCGTTTATTGTAAAATGGATGTTATCTATTGATACAGTTTACCAAGTTAACGACACAGGAAACGATCCCCGTTTGTCGGTTTAGAACTTTCGTACCAATGGTCAAAGGAAGTATTATACTGCCACAGAGTAGCGGTCACTGCGGATGGATATTCGTAGAATATCATGTAGTGGGTATACCGAACGTGCAATTCTATGAATTATTGTTATAGCCTCCCATGAAACGGGGCAAAGTTTCTCTCTATTGTTATACTGGGAACTATATCTAATGCCATAGTTAACCGCATCCTCTGAACTTAATTCACACAAGAACGACGATGAAACGTTATAATTTCATTGGAAAATAGGAATAACAAAGAAATAATGTTTGACAAGCTTTTCCAGTTATTTGCAATTTTGCAAGTCTGACCTTAGATTTTTTATCTTTTGATAACATTTTGGATATTCCTAGGTTTTTCTTTTCGCTTTCCATTGTTTTTCAACCATACATTTTCCGGTTCCTCACAATAGAAGCACATCAACTCACCATATGACAGATTGTGTGATGAAGAGATATTCTGATATCCAGATCTGCTCTTTCCCAAACAAATCGTTGTATGGTTCTTCGAGCTTGCAGAAGCAGATTAAAAAGTTTATTCCTAATATAAATATACATCAACGTATATTCAGAGAGTGGGGCGATCCTCCTGCACGGTAGCCGCCAAAGAAAACTTTTGGAAAACTTTACGATGCCATTAAGAAACTGAGGAGAGGGTGCGTTTGAAAATTCTATTCCCCCTACCCCCCCAAAAAAAGAGTATTCGAAAGGGGCGTTATTGCGGTGTTTATTGAAGCCTGATTCGACCGAGGGTGGAATTTCAGTAAAAGTCATAAAAGTTATCACCGATTTGAGAGTACTTCCGTATTATGTCACCGAGCACGTTAATATGTCCATAGAACTTTACCACTTTCTTATTCCATCGCAATCCTCGTCTTATTCCCTCCTCGATATTATCGATCCCCTCGCAAATTCGATATACGGTGTTGAAAATCTTGTTAAGTTTGTTCTGTCGCTTTAAGTATTGACATTTCCGGCCTCGGATTGCTCGCGTTAATCTTTAATATCGTTTTCAAACGCAGGGGTAGCCCGACTCTCTTTTTTATAGTGTTTGCTCGAGGCCTCATCCCCAGATAATCGATTCGCAAATTTATTGCGATATAACTGTAATTACAAATCGCACTTGGGGCCCCGAGGCCTGATTGCGATTCCTGATTTCCGCCCTTTTTAATTCCCCTCTCCTCGCCTTTCCCAACTTTCCTTAATTGCCCACACCGCAATTTCTGGCGAACGGACTGCGTTTGCCCTTTAGAATGCAATTCGTTGCAATTTTTTTCTTCTTGCTTTTTTTTTTCCCCCATTCACGTCACGAAATTGAAACGCAGGCTCGTGGCTTTGCCCCGCGGCCTTCATGCGGAGTTGATTCTGTACTTCTATTAGGGAGTGTCAACTGCAGCGTCAGTCTGACTTATTCAACGTTTTCAAGGAATGAAATTTCCGTGTGGTACACGTAGGTTGTACCCTTGGCTGTATGCAGTCTGGAAGAGGTTGTGTCGGGAGAAATGGCTCCCACAACTTTTGCCTAGGAGTGACGCGCAATTGAAAGGCTGAAGGTTCGTTGCGGGCGAAGTCACACCCGTACCCGGGACATTCTAGGTATATATCCTGGATTCAACCTGTGCGTTCGCCTCATATCACCCATGAAGCCCGTTCCAACGTCTGATCCCCGATCCCGAATCCGGATATGAATTAACCATCTCTCGACAAAGATTTACGCGTACTTTGGTCATGGATCAACATTTACTGGAGGATAGAGTCATCCGCGGTTCCATTATTTATCCGAAAATCACTGGTCAATGCTCAAAATCGTTCGAACTTGTATAAAAATTGTTTTAAATGATTCCAATATTGCTGGTCATCAATCGAAATCGATTGAGTTCATGTATAAGTCGCTGGTCATGAACTTAGATCATCTGAAATAACCTAAAATGACCTAGAATGATGTCAAATCGTTCAAACTGCTGGTCATGACCTAAAATCACTTGAAGTTATACAACAAATTGTCAGTGATCGTTTAAGATCGTTAAGATCTGAATGCACTCTGATCATTCAAAAATCTCTGATCGTGACCTGAAACTATCTGAAACCATTCAACAAATTCACTGATTGTGACCCAATATATCATCTGAAATTTACCAAAAAATGCTGTTCATGACCCAGAATCAATTGGAATAATTCCAAAACTGCTGATCATGACCTGATGACATTATTGGACAGATTCTATGATTTGTCAACCTCGTTTTACCCATGGATCCTCATTTCCTTTTCGGATGTCCGATCCGGATTGAAGCTTCTATAAATTAATGATCTTTCGACAAAGATTCGAGTGTGTTTTGGTTTTGATTACCCTGCATTGGTTCAAATCAACATTTACTTTCATACGGTAGTTTGCGGTAAGTGGACCGTACGAAGTCAGACTGCAAACAAAATTAATTTACTGAATGTTGCTGCAACCGCAGACATGTGAGTGCCTGGATGATTTGACGAGCCTGTCAATAGCCCCTCTTTCATCCTGCGGGGTTCTCCGGTTCGCTCGACACAGGTCTGGTATCTGATGAACCGCTCATTTCTAGTAATTAAATTGGCATGGATAGGGCAACGGAATCATCAATATTCCCTGTAAATACGCAACGCGCTGCAGCATGGATCATCGCAGAAGCTTTTGAATTTGAAATTCTGTGAATTTCGCAACAAGGGTCGTTATGTGGGGAGTTTAAATCGTGTTAGATGAAAGTTACTCTGGCCCGGTTCGGGACCAAATGAAATTCTATTTTGTAAGGTTTCAGGATATCGGCACGTCGATATATAAACCCCGCGAATATATACGTACTTATACCAGTCGAGGGACTTGTCACAGTTTCAGGGGTCTTCTATACCCAGTGATACCCGGGGCTGAGGCCCCTAGATTTAAAGCCCTGGTCTCGTCTCCCTCACCGTAACCAAATGCACTACGTGTATGGAGCCCGGATATAGACAGGACCGGGACTCCTATAGGTTGAAAACTGGGATTATAGTTACGGAAACGAAATGAAATTTCTCTGCTGAAGAATCTATACGTGTATAACCCAGATTGGTAACGGAAAACCACCCCTTTAAACCCCCTCGGTCTATTCATATCTGGAAGATTACCGCAGTACTCACGTTTTTAATACGACACAGAAATAAAAATTTCTCGAGTTACTCGACAGTGAATCAGTTCATCCAGTGATGGAATTTGTTGTACAATTTTTTAAAAGTATTTCGTCCTCGTTGATCTAGGACTAGATTTGCTAACTCAACAAACGTAATTCTTGAGTAGAAAATATTGGAAATCGTAGAAGTTGTTTGAATTTGAAAATTTCGACTCTTAGGGGCAAGAAAAAAGTTATTCAAGCTTCGTTCGATTCTCCGAAATCATCGATAAGGCAATAAAAAAATTATACGGATTTAGAACCAATGAGCAGATTTTGACGATCTTCTCTCTGCAATTTTGACGCAATTTTGAGTTTGAATGAATCGGTCAAAAACACCCTACATGCTTTTTTTCAAACTGATCTTACTTTTGAGCCACTATCAGATAATTTTTTATCTTTATAAGAAATCTGATTTTTTTTTTGTGTGTTTAGTAGACAAAAATGCATTGAAAAAAAAATTGGCATGTATTGAAGAAGAACAATTCTTTCCTAAATGGGGAGGATATCAGGTTGATCATGTTCGATACACCCTCGTAGGTGAATCTTGATGATTAGGTCTGATGATAATTGGAGCATAATTCATCCCCCATTCTCCGTTCAGTTTGTAGTGGATTATAGGATTGAATTCTCTTGAGTGAAGCTTCCAATTATGGGTACGTAGGCAAGCCGACACTGCTAATGACGTGATCAGGTTGATGCGAGTGTAAACAGTTACTGAGAAATCTTACCCCTCGAACGATTCTCCGAAAATGTCATATACACGCAATTAGAGCTTCTGTTTTTCCATTTTATCGTTAAAATCGAGGGTCGAAAGGTGATGTAGCGATTTGGAAGCGAGTTGGCCATTTCTTTTTATCGTTACTCTCCTCCAATCCTGAATTTTTTCTCTTTTCCCACAGTTCCTGGACCGACTATGGCTAGAATTTTCTCTCCATCCCACAAAAGTTCCCGCACTCTACTCTCTCTCACTGACTCGTTATCAGAGCTACGCCATTTCCCGTTATCTCGCGCATTGTTTCAATCTCTTTTTCACCGTTTCCTGAAACTGTAGATTCCCTCGCTTCTTTATTTTTCTCTTTTTTTGTTACCTTCTTTCTCTACCTCTTGGATTAGGAGAGCTTTCACCATCAGATTGCCGGACTCGAATAATGATGTGAAATAAAAACGAAATAGAAAAAAGTCACAATCCAGTCAGATTCTAATTGTTTCCATCATCGACGTTATCGATTCGATCCAGGAACCGGAACGGAACTCCGGACCCGGAATCGACTGACCAGAAAACGAAACAGCAACTCTGGACACTTTTGTCCCTCGGGGTGTCCAGGTTGGATGATTCCGTTCGTAAAATGTACGGGTCTCGAGGAGGGGCTCTCGAGTCCATCCGTGTCGGCTGGGCCATTCCGATTGTAATCCAATGACCGTGGAACGTCAATTGGCCGTTTCTGGGATGGCCAATTTCCAGGTCTAATCAAATCTAAATAAATCAGGATATTGCCGCGTTAGTTTCCACCCATAAAACGCCTCTCTCCAGCTCTTCGTTAGTATTCAGTGTCTGCAGCACGGATCCACACCCCTTAGCTACGGTCCAGGTATTCAGCCCCGGAGTATCAAGTTTCTAATCACAAAAGGTCCTAAACGACAAAAATCTGATTCCGGTGGCG
Source organism: Euura saliciscinereae (assembly GCA_018420115.1). NCBI lineage: Eukaryota > Metazoa > Arthropoda > Insecta > Hymenoptera > Tenthredinidae > Euura > Euura saliciscinereae. Next base: position 12,992 of record JAFFZH010014778.1, read on the forward strand.
AAATTTATTGTGCGAAATCTATTCGGTAACTATTGAATTCGTAAGAAAATTTGCAGTAAAAAAAAAAAAATCGTTTTCGTCAAAATTTCCGATCCGGCTGTTGAATCTACGACTTTGTAGTGACTGCCTTCGGATGATTGAACCGCAATTATTGAGTCTGTGGGAAAAAAAAAGTTGTTAAATTTGAAATTAAGTCAACTTACGACTTTTTTTGCTTAAAAGTTCAGGATTTCTGAATTCTACTAGAATTCAAATATTTTTGCGATTCCGGGGAACAAAAATCGAGTGAATATTAAAACCGGATTCAGTCAGTCGCTGGTACTTTTTTTAACAAGGTACACAACGTACATCCGTTACATTTGTACAACTCGAATAACCAACATATGTGATGATAAAATTGCGAATCTCTGTTTGAAAAGCGAGTAAAAAATAGGAGTAAAAAATTGAATCAATTTTTCGTTCCACTCGTCAAAAATGATTGGAAAGCATAATTATTATTATTATTATTATTATTTTAATATTCGGTATCGTACACGACTGACAGCCTTCAAGCTTTTGACAAGAGGCACTTGTAAAACATGGGTATAGTAATTTAGCAAACCGGTGAGAGAGACGCGTCGCGTCCCATCGCATCGCGAACGATCGGTTTCTGTCCACTCAATCAAACGAATATGTCAAGTATAACGGGACAACGTCGCTAATACTGTATTGTGTTCTGTTAGGCGTCGGGATACGGGACACTCCTCTTCCGGGCTTGTCACGCCAACCGGATATCGAGACTCTCGAATAATCAAGTCTGCCAAACACACGGATTGTCAATCATGTCGCTTCCTATCGGACGGGGGACTCGATTTTCGACGATACACGAACGGATTCAGATTTTTTTTTTTCACGATCTAGTTCGGGTTGAAAAACTATTTTCTATCATTTATATTGTACACTGAGAAAAGAGTTTCTTTATACCAAATGAACGCATTTATTTGAAAATTTCGCGAAATATTCGTTAGCTGTTAAAGAATATCTTAATATGAAGTAAATATACATGTTGTTTTAACTACTGTGGAAATTCCGTAGTATTCGCAATAAATAAAGCATTCGGTTCACAATCAGACAAAAATCACACCATGTCTCCTCAAATACAGATTTATTAACAGTTAACAAATCTTACATGAGGGTTCGAGATTTGATGTAATTCGTGCGTAGTAGTCTGTACGCTTGCCGCTAGAGGTGAGAGCGGCGCTGAATACTCTAGCTACAGTCTCGCGAGTAAAAGCGCGCCAGTCATAATACATTCGCCGACGTGAGGCGCATCATTCTAAGCTCGAGGCGAACCCGTTCCTGGGCATTGTTTGGGCAGCATATTTTAGGCATGCACTATCTTTTTCGATGGAAATAGTGAAAATATTATTCCAACAGTCACTTATCACGTTAAAAAAAATTGGGACATGACTTGTTAGTCAATACCTGATTGGTCTAAAAAAAGATCACCATTCGTGGATAACTGCACTGATAGAAAAGCACAATTTATTAACTATTCGTAGTTGAACTTCATGATCGTTCTGCTGAAACAACAGGTGCGGTTTGAAGAGAAATACAAGATTTCTTAACTATTAAGAAATCCCCATTTCACTATCGTGATGATCGTCTGATATAACTGGACGCGAATTTTAAGGAAATTGATGATTCGTTAACTATTAAAAAATCTTTATTTGAGACAAAGAAAACACTCAAATGAATGATTTCTTAGCTATGACTAAATGTATATTTGCTTATATACGAATATACGAGTCGTTAACTGTTAACGAACTTTGTTAACAACAACAAAACTCTTTTCTCAGTGTACTGATATTGGTGGGTGAATCTATTCCGCAATAAAAAGTTTTTAGAAAATCGCATTATTTTGGGCCTTTTTCAACCCTGATGTTGAATAATGTTAAAGAAAAACCATAATCTTTCTCGATCGACCCTAATTGACAATCCGGAGGGTGAGAAGTCGCCCTTTTTCCTATCTCGTTCTGCACACAAAACCCCCGATCCTAAAGACACTTTGAGAAGAACGGACGCAACTGACTCCAGCTTTTCCTCCTGCCTGTAAGATTTATTTCATTCCTCCGCAGGCGATAGCTGAAGCACTTCCGGTCCGTTGGATCCAACGTATTTTGTACTTCAACGATTCTACCAAGACTTCGCTGTCTCTCTCCATTCTCCATGTGTACAGACGTCTGGAGTCCTTCGTTATAGAAATCCTCAAAGTGTTTTCAATATTTTTCAGTTATTTCCTTATTTTCAATATCAAACAATATTTCACTCGCGTTGCTAATGGTAAGGCTGATATCTTATCATATGCCTTTACTGTCTCACACTAGAGAACCGGGATTAAAAAAGGACGAAGAGCGAGCGAAACTTCCGGGAAATTCTCGTGAGAAGTTGCCCCACGTCTGGTTGGCATTTTTATAACGTCATTCAGAGCAATGCAGTCTTGAGGTTAGGGTTTGTCCCCTGAAAACGAGGCTCCAATCTGCAAGTGGTTGAATTTCTGTTTCCTGTTTTTCTCGTCGGTTGTTATTCGAATGCGTTTACAATTCAATGTGATCATTATCCGCTTGTTGAATAATCATCATATTATGACATAATCATGTTTTTCTTTTCTTATCCTGAGCCCGCGCAGCTTTAAAAGGCGAGCTTACAGAGATTAACGTAACCCATTCCGGTCCGAGTACGCCTGGGTAGGTACTTCAGACCCCCTTTTTCAAGTTCTTTTTTTTATACACGCATATTCCCGTGGTTTCAAGGACCTTTCACGTAATGTTATTTTTTCCTTTTACTTTTTCTTTCAGAATCATAAAACTCTGCTTGCGGAACACTGAGTCTGAAGGACCCAATGCTGAAATATTTTCGTTCCCTTTCGAGGACTTTACGTATATACAACCTGAAGTACTAAATAATGAACGAGAAGGACACACACGGTGCATATAACCATCCAAAAATACACCCACGTTATTTTTCTTGAGTATGAATGGTATGAAGAGGACGCAAAAGTATGGAAGAAAAATCTTTATTATCACTCTGAGAAAATTGTACCGTATGCTAAAAATTTTATACTCCGATGTTACGGTTAACAAAGTGATCCAACAGTTTTGAATAATGTTTTTTGGCAGGGATTCAACACCTTGGAGAAATCTCGATTTCTTTCGGGGATTTTAGAGTTTCTGGATTTATTCCACCACGTTAACATCTAGGAAGGAAATATATTCCAGTGTTTCCAGAGGGAAGGGTATCAGAGTTTCAAGATTGTAGCCGGTCTTGCACTCGGTGCAATTGCACGTATCAGGAAAACTGAACTACATACCTATAACGTCCCTTTCTCTCTTCGACTTTGGCCACTTTGGTTGTCCCAGCTGCTACTGCTGCTGCTGCTGCTGCTGCTATTTCTACAGCGTCGTCGGTCAAAGCCAAGTTAGCAAAGTGGTACTTCACAGAATATTTCTTAAACTTTTACCACAAATTTTTACAAAAGTTTCCTTCATCTATGCAAGTACCTAATCGAACGAAAAGCTTCCATAGAAAATGATAAATTCACTCTCGTTTACTTCTTTTCGTCGCGTACAAATTTCAATCCCATCATATTCAAAACGCACCTGAAGAATATTTCTAGTCAATTGATTTAGTGTCCCAGTCGCTTATCAATATTTCACGACCATTTATGAAACCATTCATCATCGTTTCGTGATAATTTGATAATATTTAACATAAATACCCTTCAAAAGCAAGTTCGGAAAATATTCCAGAAAAAAATTTGAGGAACTTCAACTCGAAGAACGGAAAGATCAGAACATTTCAGTTGAATTTCCACAACCAGTTGAATTCACTTGGAGTAAGTTGATGTCACTTGACGTCACTTGAAGTCACAGTTGAACCTACTTGAAGTCAGATGAAGTCAGTTTATGTGAATTGAACTCAGTTGCAGTGAGATTACGTCAATTGAAGTCAGTTGAAGTCAGTTTATGTGAATTGAAGCCAGATGAAGTCAGTTTATGCGAATTGAAGTCAGTTGAGGTCAGTTTATGTGAATTGAAGTCAGTTTAAGTCAGTTTAGGTCAATTGAAGTCAGTTTATGTGAATTGAAGTCAGATGGAGTCAGTTTATGTGAATTGGAGTCAGTTGAGGTCACTTTATGTCAATTGAAGTCAGTTTATGTGAATTGAAGTCAGATGCAGTCCGTTTACGTCAATTGAAGTCAGTTGGAGTCAGTTTATGTGAATTGAAGTCAGTTGCAGTCAGTTTACGTCAATTGAAGTCAGTTGAGGTCAGTTTATGTGAATTGAAGCCAGATGAAGTCAGTTTATGTGAATTGAAGTCAGTTGAGGTCAGTTTATCTCAATTGAAGTCACTTGAAGTCAGTTTAAGTCAATTGAAGTAAATTGAAGTCAGTTGAAGTCAGTTTATGTGAATTGAAGTCAGATGGAGTCAGTTAATGTGAATTGAAGTCAGTTGAGGTCAGTTTATGTCAATTGAAGTCAGATGACATCAGTTTACATCAGTTGAAGTCAAATGAAGTCAGTTAATATATCAGTCGAAGTTAGATGAAGTCAGTTTATGTCATTTGAAGACAGTTGAACTCACTTGAAGTCAGATAAATTCAGTTTATGTGCATTTGAAATCAGTGGGAATCAGTTGACTTCGTGAGATATAATCCTTACAGGTTCTTCAAATTCGCATCTTCTCGTCGTCTTTGACTACTTGAGAAAAGCTCTGTTTTTTTTTCCTCAAAAACTGACCAGTTATCGTTCTACGACGATTTTCTGAAAATTTTCCCACTATTTCATAAAATTTTTGTGGTTCGATATAATTTGAGAAGTATTTCATGTAATTTCGATCCAGAAAACATTCTAGAATACATTTTACAGAGGATTATGACCAGCTGTTATAGAATAAGAATGAGCTTGCGCTACGGACTAAATGTTGAGCCTAGGGATATAAAAATCTCCGGTAGGTTTTTTAATGGTAAAAAATATTCCACCCCCGTCCATCTCAAGCCGGTAAGCGAACCTGTCCTTGCACACCCTTAGCGGAATGCAAATGATGAACAAACTCGCAATGCCATGCCGTACGGTGAAGTAGAGCCGAGGAAGAACGGAATTTGTTACGTAGAAGATTTAACTCAGAGTTTACTCACTTATATAACGTTCGTTGGGGGTTCTTGCAAGCTTCAAGTAATTCGAAAAGCTCAAACTCCTTCAACTATCAATTTGCGAATCGAGTACGTTTTCTCCCACTGGCCTTTGATGGATTCGGCCGCTATCAACGTCACCCCGAACACTTTCAAGCCCCTCTCGCTCATCGCACACACCAGACGTCAACTTGTAACCATCAATGTGGACGGATAAATTTACTCCTTGGATAAGACGAGCTCCCCAGTCTCTCGGGGAATGCGTTTATCGTCTTTGCTGTACGTACAACATCGAGACAACGGGGTCCTGAGACATGGGACCAGACAGTTGCGCATCCACTTTAGTTAACTCACTCCGTCAACTGTCAACTGGAAGCCTGTCCATACCGTCTATCTTCCTACCTTACGAAATTCACCTTCCACACGTCTTCGTATACCTCAATTTGCAGTTTTCTCACCAGTTTAACTGTCATTTCCTTTTTTTTATGATGGTAGAATAATTATTAAATCATCGTTTCATCTGGCGACGGATCGCAGGAAATAAGGAAAACGAGAAAGAAGACGTTTCCACTTTGATAAAGATTTACATAAAATCTCGACGGAATTTTATATCCCTCTGGGTTGGAGGAATAGACTCGGTTGAATAAGTTACGTTGTACACAAGCCCCTCGTATACCCTTGTAGGGGGCGGTAGTTGTGAATAGAAATTATTCGCGGTATGATTCCGAGCTTTTTTTTCATACACTCCTCGAGCTTTCGCCTCTCGAGCAACACGTTGTGTCCCGCTGGTTCTGTCATATTTAAATATCTCATAACAAAAGCGTTCGTTCAGCACTCGAGCGAAATCATCCCTCTCTCCTTTGACGGAGCTTTTATTGAAAAATCTTGAAGCTCGAAATTCGGGACAAGCCTAGCGTGGGATTGACGCGATGCTCGAACACCCAATCAGACCCTGACACAATTTTCCATTCAACCCCATTGGGTCCGGGACTGCGAAAGCTCGAGGGTTAAAATCCGACGAAGTAAAAGCTCAAATGTTATATCGCCTAATTTTTGGTTATTCCCTTCAATACCTCGACTGAATCGAAGCCTCCGACTCATTACCCGACGGCCTTTGTTTACGGGACAAACAATCGACTTGATACTGTAAATATTTTCAAGTCTTTAAAATTCCGAGCAGAGTCCTTTCCGCCTCCGGGTTTGAGGTAGGGAGGTACGTTAATTACCAAAATACAACTTTGTAATTACGATATTGTCCTCGTCTCTCGTTATTCCCTCCTTAATTCTTCAAGGGAGCTGTACAGACACGAGAAATGATAAATAATATAAACCAGAAATTGGGTTGGGTAAGAAACAGGTTGTGAATATTCATGAAGAGTAAAGAAAAGCGTAATTTTCTACCCGGATGAAAACTGTCAAAAAGTAATCGCGACAATTGGAAGTAGCGATCTAGAATATTGTCTCATTTCTCGTTCCTTTGAAATTATTCTAATATTTTTCAAATTGAAATGATTCAACGTTTCCTTCGCCCTTTTGGCTTTTTGTCAACGTTTCCCCCGCGTAGCCTCCCGTAACTCGACTTCTGCTACGTAACTTAGTTATATATTTCAAGATTTGAGACGGCTTCGTGTAATTATTTTTCTCCCAAAAGGAGAGAATAAGGTTTTTTTTTTCTTTACGAGTCAACGAAATAACACCCTGGGGGGGTGAGAGGGGATGATAATAATCGGTGTGGAAGAGAATAACGACCTTCATTCTCCTTATTATTTATCAGCTGCTTGACTCTGGCGTTTCGTGTGAATTTTTTAGGCGATATAAACTCCGATCACGTTTTGGGAGTGGTGATTTCATACCCCATATCCATAGAGGATGTGGAAATTTAGTTGGACATAAACTTATTCTATGAATATCGAGGCTCGGTTTGCGTGTCTGTCCGCCCGCGCCGCGCCGGCCCATTCGCTTTCATCGCAGTCCGTCCAATTTCCAATTTCCAATTTCCAATTCCCAATTTCCAATTTCCAATTCGACGACGACGATCTCTACGGAGGTGTTCAACGACGCGACGGATATCTGCTGAATGCGGTGCGCGCGGTATAACTCCCGATGGTGCATTATCTCGTACTTGCAAACCATGTTCGAACCCGAATTCATACCAGCGAAACTCGAGACGTCCGTTATATCGAGTCTCTGTACTGATCGATCTGAACAAAATTGAGGTACTAATAGTCGCCATCCAGACATAAAAAGATCGATATTCGATTCATGCGCATTTTGGAAATGACGTGTTTAGAAAATTCAGTTGGAATAACGTGCCAAGAGCTCGTGAAATATTGAGAAATGACTGAAATACACTGAGAAAAGAGTTTCTTTATACCAAATGAACGCATTTATTTGAAAATTTCGCGAAATATTCGTTAGCTGTTAAAGAATATCTTAACATGAAGTAAATATACATGTTGTTTTAACTACTGTGGAAATTCCGTAGTATTCGCAATAAATAAAGCATTCGGTTGAGACAAAGATCACACCACGTCTACTCAAATACAGATTTATTAACAGTTAACAAATCTTACATGAGGGTTTGAGATTTGATGTAATTCGTGCGTAGTAGTCTGTACGCTTGCCGCTAGAGGTGAGAGCGGCGCTGAATACTCTAGCTACAGTCTCGCGAGTAAAAGCGCGCCAGTCATAATACATTCACCGACGTGAGGCGCATCATTCTAAGCTCGAGGCGAACCCGTTCCTGGGCATTGTTTGGGCAGCATATTTTAGGCATGCACTATCTTTTTCGGTGGAAATGGTGAAGAAATTATTCCAACAGTCACTTATCACGTTAAAAAAAATTGGGACATGACTTCTTAGTCAATATACCTGATTGGTCTAAAAAAAAAAGATCACCATTCGTGGATAACTGCACTGATAGAAAAGCACAATTTATTAACTATTCGTAGTTGATCTTCATGATCGTTCTGCTGAAACAACAGGTGCGGTTTGAATAGAAATACAAGATTTCTTAACTATTAAGAAATCCCCATTTCACTATCGTGATGATCGTCTGATATAACTGGACGCGAATTTTAAGGAAATTGATGATTCGTTAACTATTAAGAAATCTTTATTTGAGACAAAGAAAACACTCAAATGAATCATTTCTTAGCTATGACTAAATGTATATTTGCTTATATACGAATATACGATTCGTTAACTGTTAACGAACTTTGTTAACGAACGAACTTTGTTAACAACAACAAAACTCTTTTCTCAGTGTGCTGAAATTTTTCACAAAGACTGTAAGTATCCCTACTAGTTCTGGCCGAAATTTGGATCTTCCTAGTGTGAAATAGGATTCATAAATTTCATGCGAGACAAGCGGATTTCGGCTGAGTTTGAACTTCCCGTTATTGACGACTTTTAAAGCTCCCATTGGAATTTTGGAACAATCTGAAACACCTAAAAATTCACGTTCAGGCGTAAAAAATGCATTGATTGAGCTGAAGAAATGGAAGATTAATTTCTTATCATTTATTTTTTTGACTGTCTCTCTTCGGTGAAAACCATCGCGAAACTTTCCGACGTCTCAAAAAAGCTCTCGCTCTGAAAGACGAGCTTGCAGTGGCCAGGGTATCGCGTGACCGCGCATTAGCATCCAGATGATCCGATAGGAGTTGACTTTCGCGACACGTGTCTCCAAGAATTCGTCTCTGGGTACCTGATACCTGGTCCAAAGTGTGCGAGTGCATATACATTCATTCACCTCTGGAGACGCATCCGAGGTAAACTCTCATATGGAAGGTGAACGGTGCGGCGGTTAACTTATGTATGAGATTGTCTGGGCGGTGAGCCACCGTAACTGCAGCATTGCACGATAATTTAACATGGTGAAACAACGAGCCAGTTTCAGTATACAATGCCGGCAACGCCACGTTTTTTATCATACGGAGGATGAAAAGATACGACAAGAGTTACCGAGGAAATAGATAATGGTATCACTTTTGGTTCGCCTAAGTTCACTGGACCGCGTTAAATTCTTTGCTATATACACACCGATAGTGTAACTAGGCTTGAAAATAAATAGCTGTACGTGGTTAGGTGGGGAGGATACGAAAGGGGTCATAAATTTAGAGCTAAGATACCTCGTAAATAATCCTTATAAATGGTTAGAGAAGAATAAGAAGTAGAGAACAGGGAAAAACACGGGATGAAGAAGAAAAAAAAAACGTGGAAAGAAAAAAGGCAGAGCATCTACATTTGAGGGAGTATCTTTTTGTCCAGGGCGATAAAAAGCTTATTTTTCACCTTCAAAATACAAGAACTTTGGAGGATAAGCTAATCGGTGGACTTAGCTGCTTTATATCGCGCTTTTTAAACGCCCCAGAAGTTGAGCTTGCGAAGGTGAATTGAAATTTGACTGAAATATCGAACTTGACATGAAAATTCAACTTTTTAGACTTTTTTTGCATCTTAGTCGATTAAAAATAGGTCCGAGGTCGCAAGCACTACACCCATGGCGTCTGAAATCCACAATTTCGAAGATAATTTGAAAGCTTTTTTTCCAAAATCGAGCTTGAATTTTAAATCTGCTTGTTTCAATCGTACAATGAACGGAAAATCGTGACTTGATGATAATTTGATAAATTTTCTAGTTTATCGGACTGTGAAAACCAAATTAATTTTTGTTTTTCAATGATAATTTGGTTTTTTTCAATGATTCTGAGTGAAATTCGACTATAATCTCATGGTAACGTTTCCATTGTCAGTCGGAAAATACGTCTTTCCACATTGAATCTTCGATCGTCGATCTTTATTGCCAATTGATGAAAAGCGTTTTTCGCTGGTGTGTGGGTGTGGCCGTTCATTTTGAAAACGCAATATTACTCTTAGCAGAATCCGAGAGTATATTTATAGGAATTCTTACCGTCTCGCTTTCATTCGTACGTCGAATCGATTCTAAGGAAATTGAACAATGTTATATACCAATACGTGCGTTATTCAGAGAGAGAGAGAGAGAGAGAGAAATGAATGGACGTACGCCAACGGATCGCGAAGAATGCCATCCGCCTTTATTCGTCACCAGCCAATATTCAATCAGCCATGTAATCCCTTCGCACCGCGATTTCCATGTCTCGCAGCGTTGCTCAATTTCAACTAGCACTCTTTGTCCCCCGTACTATCGAACTATTCTATCAAACATTCACTCAACTACGACACTAGTCCTGATGAACGGTGGAAACCCATTGTTATAAATTCTAGAAAGCACAGCAACGCCGGAGAAACCGTCTAGTTTCGCCCCATTCAAATTCAAACTCGGCTACTCACTGCGGGAGCTTTGCTCCATTCACCTGCCGAAGAAAGCTCCGAGCTCTGAAACCGATGTACGCAAACATCCGGCCCGATTCAGAATCGATCACTCCGATTAATTGAGAGTCTGACTCGTCGTGTGAAATGCATTGAGCTTTTTCCGGTTTAATCCCTCCGGCGAGTGTGTGGATACGGTGTAAGAAAGAAACGGGGTGGAAACTACTAAGCCAAAAACCACCATTGATCAGCGCTATCGGCTTTTATTCACGCATTATGGGGGGCATAGGTAAGCTTTATCCTTTTTAACTCAACCCCCGGTTCCGTTCGATCGTGTATATCAGGTGGGGTGTTTGAGATTTGCATAAAAAGCTCGGAAGCTTGGTTGGTTCGGTTCTCTTAGGTGAATAACTCGTCGTATAACGTGTCAATAGCTCGTTACATGGTGGGAAATAACCGAAATAATGTGAAATAATTGAAATTATGAGGAATGAATGAAATAATGAGGAATAACTTAGAAAATGAATGGAATTATGTGAATTAACCGGGGGAGTAGCTGAAATAACAAGGAATAGCCGAGGAGATAACTGAAATAATGAAAAAATGTTGAAAATGATGAGTTGAAATGAGAAAAAATGATGTTGAAATATGAAAAAATGGGTTTGAATGAATGAAATAATGAAAAATGGAAGAAAAAGGTCAAATCTTGAATTATTTTCCGCCTCGCAGACGCACAGAATTTAAACCGCATTCACGTAATCGCGTCGACGTAATCTACCTTACATAGAATAGCAACTGATATCTTACACCCTTTGGATATATAAGCACTTTCCCGCCCGCGGTCTCTAAGGCGAACCGAAACGATAATGAGATTCTGCTAAGCACCCCCAATTAGTTATCCTGCTCTATCAAACCAATGAGAAAATACTCGCGACGCTCTGTAGACGCTCGTCTTCGTCTATTTGATTGCAGATAATGAATGGAGGCAGTGAATGAGAAAAATTTCGAGCTTTGATCGGGGTTTGAATTATTTAAGGAGCTTTATCCAGTGGTGGAACGGCTTTTGATCAAGTTGAAGCCGTGTGGCATATTACCAAAGTTGCCAAGGTTAAGGATCTGCGAAATCGGAAAAAGATAGAGAAAACTTTTTTCAGAAGCTCGTAGTTTAACGACCAACGAAAGCTTTCCTCCTAGATGCCGTGATGATCGACTTTATATAAGCTGTTTAAAAAGTTTTTGTGACAAATGGGGCATCGCATCTTCCAGGATCAACCCAATAACCGAGTCAACCAATAACATTTGCGGATTTTTTTTTTTACAATGAAAGATGTAGAAATCGACATAAAACTTTTCGTACAGCTTTTTTGATATTCGAGCTTCACCAGCGAATTTCTTTGAGTGAGAATCAAGGTATTAATTTTTTCATTACAGAGACAAAAACCAAATGGGCGAACGGGGATCGAGAGTCAACGACTTGAGCTTCATTCTGAGACTAGGAATTCAAATTTATGTCGACAATTTTTAAGTAGAGCTTGCGAAGAGTGCCGATAAAAACGCCAACCACGATTATTCAGTAATCGTTTATCCGATCGATGTGAAATTCATACACTATTTCCAGATCATCATTATCTACGAGTTTTCACAGCAAAGTTTTCAGAATTGGTCTTTTGTGCTTTAAAAGGAAACAAAAACGTCTCCAAAAGTGACGAAATCTGACTAAAATATTGACATTTTAGGAGAGATTAGAAGGTTTCAACATTTTTATCGACTCTTTTCGCAAGCTTTCAGATACAGCCGAGTCCTATTATTATTTTTTTCGTCAAAATGAAGCCGATTTGGTTTACTTTCATTCTTCGCGAAGTTATTCCACGAATATTTCCATCCAATGAGAGAGAAGGTCGTTCATTAGGCGGATTCATCTCCGTCTTGAGCGGCACAGCACTAATTCGGCATAGAGGGTTTGGTTCTTGGCTCGGTACCGAGGCTCGAATGAACGCGCGGAAGTGTCATTCGCATATTCGCATAAATCTGACTTACGACTTTGAGTCCCGTGGCTGGTTGTCCGGCAGCAACTCGCCGTCGGTGGTCATACACACCGTGGGATGAGGGGACATAGGGACGATTTCGTCCTTCTGTTCGGTACCAGAAAGCAGCTCCATTCCCATCCCCATCCCCATCCCCATCCCCGTGGCGTCCTCCCGGCGAGACGCGTTGAAAGCTCGTATTGTTGAAAACAGGAGCGCGTAAACCACTGAGAAAGGATCCGTGGATTATAAAGTCTCAAAGTTTTCCTTCAACTGTGCAGGGAATCCTCGCGCACTTCCGGTACCACCTTCCGGTTCTCGAGTTCCACTAGATTCCGGACAAAATAACAAAATTTTTATCCCTCTAGATTTGGCAGACTCGAAAATCTGCATCAAGCCACTCGACCTCTTCGCGAATTTTTTGCGGAAAACACACGCTTGAAGAAAAAGAAGAGCAAAAAAAATGGGGGGGGGGGGGGGGGGGGTCAAAATTAAGGGTATTAATTTTCTCTCCGAGGACCTTCGTCGGGGAATTAAAGTGTGTGCCGACCCTTCTCCCCCCTCCTGCCCCCCGGACAAAGAGCCGCGATCTACATCCACGTCCTCCATCGGGTCGCGTGAGAGACCGAAAGGGACAATCGAGCCCGGTATGGATTCGAGTGTCGGTAATTTGGGACAGGGACCGGAGCTGAGGGTGGACAATGGTGAAACAACGGAAAATCCTTCCGCTTCCGCTTTAGTTGTCCACCCCCTTCCTTCGGGCGGCGTTCCTCCTGTAGCTCCGTTACGTTACGTTCCGTTCCGTTCCGTTCCGTTCCGCGCCGTTTCCACTACACCATTCCTCTAGCCTTCCCTACTTCCTCGGGATCCGCGCTACAACCTGGACCGAAAGATTTATAGCGTGTATTCAAGCTACATGCTCGCTCCTAGAATATACCAGCTACCCACTTCGTTTGAACCCTCGGATGCTGCATGGTGCCTGGTTTGTACGTAACAGTCACGGTGCTCTTAGACACATAACCGGTGGATCGCATAGCCCCGCTACACACACGGTGTGAATCGTGGATTTATAGCGATTTTGAAAATTGGAAGGAACTCGAGTTACAATGACGATGACAGTTTTTAGAAACAAGCCGATTCAGGCTCTCCATGTACTTCTCTATGTCCTAAAATCTCAGGATATCTAGTTCTTTTTTTGTAGTGCTGATCAAAAGTTACAATAGACCCGAGTTGCAAGGACATGAAGGTGACGATTTTGAGCAATATTCGAGACCCCAACGATTTTTCTTTCAAGCCAAATGACTCCACATCACATCTCCTACGTTCCGATGACCTCAGATAACTTAAATTGACTCTAAGATAACTTTAACTGACTACAAGTGACTTCTGGACTACTTCAAGTTTTTTTAGTCAAGTCAGAAAATTATGTGAAGTCTGTTTAAGATACCTGAAGCCACGTGAAGTTAGCTGAAATCAGTGGAAGTTACCGAAATTCAGGAAAAGTTGACGGAAAGTCAACATTTGACTTGGAAAATTACAATTCATTCACAGAATCAGGTTCAATTTGACATTGTGGGTATTGCAATTTTCCGAAATTCAGGAAAAGTTGACGGAAAGTCAACATTTGACTTGGAAAATTACAATTCATTCACAGAATCAGGATCAATTTGACATTGTGGGTATTGCAATTTTGTGGTCATTCTGACGATACAAACAATATTTTGATATTGTTCAATGAAGATCATAGTCCAAGGACCACTCATAAGGCGAGACTAAAAAGTTTTAGAGCCCACAATTCTTCTCCCACGATTTTTTAACACGATCAGTGCGTGGGAAGATTAAGGAAAATATTCGATATCTTCTTCCCTCAATATTGATCTCGCATCAATTCATGAATTTTTGTCATTCAACGATCGCGTTTTGGTCTAAACTCTCTTGAGATCCTGAGAGGTAGGAAGGTTCAAACCCTCAGGGAAGCTTGTCTGGTAGATGGTCTTCTCCAAAGTTCAGGGTTGTACTGAATAACCAAATAGTCATCAACTAATGACTAAATGAGTTTAAACTGTCTTGAAACTTTGAACAAACTTCAGATCACAGTGTGTACACAATCTTCTAGGTATATACAACTATAAGGCCAAAACTTTGGTGAATTTTGATTCGAAGGACGACTTGTGACTACAGTGAAACAGAAAATTGAGTGCGATGCGATCGAATCTATTTCCTATGTTCTTCTATTTTGCGCATTGAATTATAAATTCGAAACAAATCCACTAAAAACTTTGAATATTTTCGACGTACCGCAAAGTTTTCCCACTAGTCACCTACGTGGAAATTATTTCAATCGAGGAACCCAGCCCTCTGTAACGATCCCTTCCAACAAAGATAGATGAACTTTTAACAGGAAACTACTTGTATCAACTTTATTTCGCGTTCGGTTCTATATAGGATCTTCGACCATTGACGTATCTCGTATATAGCAAAGCTTTCTAGGTTTCTTCTGCAGCTCTTACTTCGATGCCACTTAAAAAGTCTGATCCGCCGGTGTAGAGTTTTACCTCCAACCAGAAACCGGGATGCGTATCCTTGAGAAATCCTGTAAAATAGATTAAAAAAAAAAGGGATTCACTTCATCGTCATGATTTTCATCGAGGAAGAGACCGAGGAGCTCCCAGCGGTGGCGTATCAAAACCCTTGGCGGAACCGTACGACCCTCATCCGGACACCGTGGCCTGCGGGTCACTCATAAACACGTGGATTTATGCCACCCCTAAAAACGAGAAGACGGCGAACTGGGATGTAGCAACGAGTTTGTCATAAATTTTGTGAAAAGGGTCGCGACCGAACAATAGGTCGCGAGTACCAACGAGAGCCCAACCCTTCGAAAACTTCAGATAACGTCGGTGCTTCCTTCTCTTTCGGGAGAATTTGATGCAGATTAAATTACTCCCATGCAGCCAAGGCGAGGCTCCCCGAGGGATTCGGTAAGCGTGTTAATTTCAATCACAGCCTCTCGTGGTCCAAATTAATTTTCCCTGTTTAATTCTACCGAAGGGAATTACGCCCTTTTTTTCATCAATGTTTAGTGCAGTTTTCTACAAAATCGTGGTAATTAAACGATGGGTGATTCTTCACAACCTCAAAGAAACCTCTGCTGCTAGATTGGTGGTTTGAAATTGAGAAAATTCCTAGACCAGTAAGAAAGCCAGCTTGGAGACCGAGGAATTGACCAAAATTGAATTCCGATCGTTGTCGCGACGGTTCGCGAGACGATACGGATGAAGATATTTCGGACAGTATCTTCAGGGTCTTTCAAGTGCAGAAAAACGATAATTTCGAAAGAATTCATCTCATTGGTCAGGGTTTTTACACAGCTGAGATGTCTTCCAGAATTATTTTGAGAGCTTGACGAAGCTTTCCGAAGACGTGTCACTTTTTCTGCGGCAATTTGCATGGATTTTAGCAATACGCAAATAGTTCAGAAATTTTGAACAAATTTTTCAAGTTTTTTCAGTCAATTCTAAAATGATATTTCACATTTTCTTATAGTTAGAAAAAATTCGGGAATTAATTTCTCATATATCGTTGGTCAAATTCATGTTCAGATCGTAACTGACGTCGATTTACTCAAGATATGCTTTATGCTCTAAGAATATAGACCGGAGATGATCCCAAAAACTGTTTGAGAAACAAAAAAACAAAAAATTAACAAAGTTATGACGTCACCTTGAGGATGTACGGTTTAATTAAGGGACGTAATGGAATATCGACAGGTGATAAACCGTAGGTACCCTAAATAGAGAAATTAGTTGGATAAACTATCTTCCCATGAATGGAACATAGAATGGGTTTTGAGAGTAGAACTCATTTCAAGCGCGATAAAGCCGATTAAAAGTTTGAAAAGCCAAAATTACGCTTGGTTAAAATCACTAATCCCCAGCATCCTCATCCAGCAGTTTCAGAATCAGCACAACCCTCGACCTCTCCGCGAGATACTCAGACTCTCTCTCCAGGGCTTTTACTCCGCAATCGGTACAGTAACGGGTATGGCTATGACGTTAAAAGGGGATCTTCCGAGAGTGACTTCCCTAATTTTATATCCTCCCCGTGATCAATCAAACGTAATGAAGATAGCACCCCGTTCGGTGTGACGAAGATTATCAATTTATTTATTTCGCGTTGTCAAAATCCCTCATCGTGAGTCCGGATTCCAGGGATCCGAGAGGGTGGAAAATTCCCCCTCCCCCCCACTTTGCGGATTTGCATATTTTTGCAAGAGTAATCATGGCCCTGGGAGGATTTTAATATCATTTATGACCGTGTCCAGCGACGGAGGTCTCTGATATGTAATGCATGCGGCACATATACTTCTGCCCATTTAACTTTCGGAAACAAAGGGAGGAAAAAAATTAATGGAAGGAAATGGAATAGTGGGGGAAATGAACCCAGCAGAGCTTTCACACCTCCGCACAGTTTCTTTCGGTTATACCTTATACATATATGTCTTTGACCCTCGGCATCTTCTCTAACGGCGTTTGGCGACGCTCATAACGCAATTAACACCGTCCTTCGCATCAGACTTATGAATATTATAATTAACAATGGATTCGCGGAAGATATCGCGTTATATTCACTGCCTTGTCCACAGCGAACAGTCAATATTAGTCGTTCTAAGTAATTAATTTCTGCTTTCACACCAGTCTCTCAGGATTCTAAGCAATGTTTAGTCCAGTAAAATCACTTTGTTGGAGTTTTTAATATCTTTCAAATTCATCTCAACGTGAGAAGTGAAGCTGCTAAATTTTCCCTCGTAAATTTCTGACGTCGCTGTTCGTCCTCCGTGAAGAACGTCATCACGAAGCCGATCGCGAGGGCTGAGCACAGTCCGAGGTGACCAGCCCAGTCTCCGTAAGTCTCTATGAGCTTTCCGAAGCCAAGGACGAACGTGATTCCGTAAACGTTGTTCAGGACGTTGAGGATCCCCGTTGCCACGTCCTCGGCCTCTGGGTAAGTGTATTCGATGCACAATTCGTATCCCAGGGCGAGATAACCGGCGAGAAAAAATCTGTAAGATGTTGGATTAACCGTTATTATCAGGGTCTGTGTCCGGTACCGGGGGTTAAACTCACCCCAAGAACATCGCGGAGACGTAGATCAGCCATTTGATCTCCAGCGTCATGGCTACAGCGAAGAAAATTTGTCCACATAGAGTTAGGAAGTAAACAGCAACCGCGGTGGCCCTGATTCAAAAGGGTATCGAGATTAGGTTCGAGCTCGATAAGGAACGTTCTCGTTAATTAAACCGCGGTAAAGCTCACTTGAATCTATGTGTCTTGTCGATAATGAATCCAAAGGTCACGGCACCCACCATACCCATTACTGTAAGGGCCAGTCCAATCTGACCGGCACTCTTCTCCCCGTTCTGTAATGGGATAGAGATAAAGCGAAGAGTAAGGGGCGCGAAATGGCTACTTAAAACGAGACTACACTGGGAATTCTGATTCCTGGATTGGTTACGATAGAAAGGATGAAAAATGTTCCAGTATTCTTCGTTTGTGGCGAAGTTAGGCCTCCAAAATAACAAATTTCAAGTATTTAATTGTAATTCAAGGTCGATGCTTAGGATGTGTTACCTCAAAGTGGACCAGAATCATCTGATTCAGAAGCGTGGCGATAGCGTTGAAAACGCCAATACCGACTCCGTACGAGTTGCAGAGCATTAGAAAGCACTTGTTGGTCATGAGTCTCTTTATCGGAGCCATGAACGATTCTTTTTTCGCGCAATTATTCGACTTTTGTATGGCCCTACTTTTGCTGGGTGGCAGAGGCGGCTCGTCCCTGAAAACTATAAACCAGGACCGGGTCTCAATTATCGTTCATCCACGTGTATCCTTCATTTTTATACTTGCATAGGATGACCATCAACGCGGCGAACGTCGTGAGAGCGGCCACGCTTCGGAAAAGCACCGACAAATCCTCCCCGACGAGGTCGAGGTCTTCATGGTTCCCGACCAGCATTGGGCTCGCCAAAAATCCCGAGGCTATCCCCATCTGGGTACCGAACAAGCATATCGAAGTTGCTGTAGAGACTTGACGAGAACCGAACCAGTACGCTGCCAGTCGTCCCGGCACGTTGAGCACCAGCACCTGGAGAACATTGGATTCAAGCTCTCGTTCAGAGTCCGATAAACATCGAAGTCATCTTCAAAAATCACCTGAGTAGAAGCGACCAAGGATTGGCCGACGAAGGTTATCCAAAATTTGTCCTGACCCACGGAGAATACTTTGATCCATGAACCGATACAGCTGAGGACGCTTCCGAGGATCGCCGTCCACCTCAAGCCGACACGATTCATCAAATAAGTTGCCGGAAGTATGAAGGGGACGTAGTAACCCATGAAGGTTAAAGCCGTCGTGTCGATAGCCACCAGAGACACGTGGTAGTATCTGACGAGTGACGTGTGATGGTCATTCACTCACATTGGGAGTTTATCTTCTTCGTACTTACCTGGACACGATATTGCTGATGATCGAGTACTGTATCCACTGACAAGTGCTTGGAGATGCGTAGAGGAGGAACAGCGCGACCATAATCCATCTCCTCTTGTAGAGTCTGATCAGAGGTTTTTTTTTCTCAGCAGATAAATTTTTCGCTATTCCGACTTCTACCTCTCCACTCTTTTTCGTCAACGCCAAATTTTCTGGATCTTGGGTTTCTCCTGTCTGAGGCATCTTGGGACGTGTCGAGACAGGCCGGGACTGTTCGCGAAAAATAATCGCGTTCACTTGTTCCAATGAACGAGACATTCTTATCTTCGCCCTCGTCGGTAGTCTCAAAGCATCACCTTGAACGTTATGTTAACGGGAGACTATCGGTGTTATTTGTTAGAGGATTTTGGGATCACCTACTGCAGGATCTCAACGTCAATCAAGAGCAGCGCAGATGTCGTAAAATCCTAGTTGTAATGATTTCGAGTTGAGTAATTCATCATACGAAAAAAAAATCGCTGCTCATCGGGGGAAGTTGCTTCAATGATGATGGCATCGTGTGCCAAGTGAAGATCATTGACTCTCCCAATCGCGGACACTGCATCACGTGAACGGCGTCTTGTTATCAGTTGAGAGTCTCATTCGCTAGGCTGAGTATCACTGCGTCTGATCACGGATAGGATTTTCATGCATCAAACCGCATGTGCGCAAATATTTGCAAGACACTATGAAGCTGCACTTCCACTGTCTTCTCAACCTATGTTTTCGTTAGTTTTCAACGTTGTTGAAGTCTGTCAAAACATGCATCACCCCACAATCCAAGGAGGAGTAAATCGTCGAGCTGCAGTGAATAGCAGTAGCTCCTGACTCTAATCGTCTAACTTGATTCCCTATCGGATCCTAGGTACACAAGAGCAGAGTGGACGTATAAATTTATAGCCGACGCCAGGGGACCAACCCATTCGATCAGAGTGAAACTGAATTCGCGAGGCTATAAAAGCTACAATGGCTTATGGCCACAATAGTCAAAATTGCTAGGGTCTACGATTCGCCACGACGTTGGTATAGGCCATTCTTGTCATCCCAGATCACATTGATGTGAGTTATAGAATATAACGACATATTCAAAGGTCAGGTACTCAAAGATATAACCAACGTCTGGAAAGTCGTACCGTGGGTCGACTGGTTTGATCCTCTGGATGTTAGCCGCAGGTCATCCTGAATCATTCGTCCTTGATTTATTTCAGAACCAAATTAAGGGTCTCTGAGTCAGTTGGGGGTCATATTTCGGGTTTTTGAGTAATTATGAGGCTCAATATGGTGTCTTCAAGTCTTTCGGGGCCAAAGATACTCGTTTCTTCAGACGAAAAATGACTTCAATGAATAGATATGAACATTTGTGAATTTTATAATACCATTTTTGAGGTAATTATGATGCTACATATCTTAATTCAGATTTATGTGGAACAGTAACAGTTTCACTGAACGTCAGTTTAAGGCAATGCATAGATTTTCAATGATTTCAAACATCGTCAGACGTACGAGAATAAAGAGAATTCATGGAAATATGACTCTGAAATCAGTGAAACATTTTTCAAAAAAGCTTCTCAAATACAGAATACTAGATTTTTGAACCAGCAATAGTAGCTTTTACATAGTTGCAAAAAAATCAGGTTCTAGTTCTAGTAGCTGATCCACTAAGAAAATGTTCCTCGATTCTGAGTAAAAGAATGAATGATAAAAAATGGCGATCGAATAAATCCTGTTCTTTTTTCTTTTATGTACACCTCAAGTAATCATTGCACAAAAGTTCTGCATCATTTTCTCGAGATTGATCCCTTTTTTTTGTCCATGGAGTCCTGCCAGCTGATTTCGGTCAAAAGCTCACTGACACGATGTGTCACAACGTTCTCTAGAAGTCTAGAAGTCTAGACTCCAATCTGGGTAATATTTTCAGTTTCCTAACTGCGATATCACCGCTCGATATCCGCACGTTAACATCACACGTATGTTAATGTGTACCTGATGGTGTCTGTTGGGTGGAAAATTACAAGTCACGAGACAGCAGTTAGTTGACCACCAGTCCGTGATACTACAGGCTATGTTAAGTTTTGTCCACGTCACCTCAGGCCTATAAATAGTCCACTGGACGAGCTGGGTGAATAATCATTTCCTATATACAAGGCAAACCACTGCGTTGGACAATCTCGTATTTTTTGTGAGCATGTTCAAGTGATAAGCACTTCCATGTAGAGCCAATAAGAAGCCTGATCGTCTGAATCGATTCCACATCAGGTTACCAGGTACGCGATAATAATCGCATAAATTTATGGGCAATGTCAAGGGACACGTGGCTCACAATGGTTCAAATTGCCTCTGACGGTGGTGAAGAAGTCTGCATAATGGGTTCCGCGTTATCATATCACGGATCATATTTAGCTACATGACAAAACAATGACTATCCAAAGATCACGCGGTGGGTTATACCCAAGCAATTTAATCCGTTGGAAGTTGGCTGCGGTTGATCCAAAACTTGGGACCAAAGACGCCAAACAAGAATCCGCGGGACCAGGATGAGATGAAGACCAGATGGTTAGATCCTATTAGTCTGATCTCGAGAGTTATGCCACAAACTCCGAAGACCTCGAAAACTTTCCGGGATTTTTAGCCAATTCTCGTTCGACAGAGTCAAAATTTTGTTGGTATCGTCATCCACAGCCTTTCTAAAGATTGATACTCACTTTTATGCAGTTTTTCATGCTGATTAGACAAACAAAATTTACATGAAAATCTACTGTTTTAAAGAATTTTTAATTGCTGTTTCTCGTCAACCTTCTTGAAAAGATGAGAAACTTTTTTAAGATTGTAAAACAGCTGAAGTTGGCTTGTTAACTTTGATTTTTCGATCAATTCTCTTCCCTTCATTAACCATAGCGTTGGCTTCTGGTCTAATGAGAGAACAAACTTCCGATAACGATAAAGGTAAAAGAAAAATAAAAAAAAGGGTCTAGTTGGTTTGAAGTTTACTACGAAACAATTAGCGAGTATGAAAATTACCCGAACTTTGTGAATAAAGCTCGAGCTTAATTTCCACGAACACGACGTGGGTGATGTACTCGGCTTTTGAATGTTTTGAATTGTTGGTCGAATTTTACCTGATATTTAAACGAGGAATTTTATTGTTTCACGTCTGCGTTAATTATGTAACGTGTGTGAAATATTTTCTTTATCGTTAAAGTACCTGGGTATTATAATCCAGCTGTGTACCAACTCCCGCACCGCATTTACTACATAACCGAGTATTTTGGTATCTCTCTTTCTCTCTCTCTCTCGCTCTCAACGATATCGCATAACTCCGGTATACCGCCACGCACGTTAATTAAGCCGAGTATCCTGCCTCCGGAATTTTGCCCCTCTGGACCCTGCCCAGATCCCAAACTCATGTCGGAATATCGGTAAAGCTTCGAAAGCTCGACCGAAGCGTCATTTTTACTCTGAAAAAAAAAAAAATTTCTCAGACGTGATGAGGTTTATTTTTTAACATGCTTTTGAATTATTTTCTGCATCCGGTGGTTAAAATGCGTATTTTTATATTCGAAGCGAGATACGCGATTCGGTAACGAGTTTTGAAAAGCGAAGAAGAAGAAGAAGAAAAAAAAATCTGAAGGGTCCTGACTCATGAAGTCTGGCCAAAAACGGTTCCTCGTACGTTATTCCTACTTTATTTTTATTCCACGTATACGTGAATCGCACACTTTTATACACTTGGCTATAAAACCTATGTCGAATAATATTTTTTATCTTTCGTTCATTTCTTTTTGTTACGTAGCCAGTGAAAAAAGAAAGAATGCGTCCATGCGGGTTTTGTGGCGGACTGACTGGATTACTACGAAATTGGATGTTGGGTAGAGAAATTTCCATAAAAATATTTCGCGTGGATCATCTCCTTGGGACAAAACTGGTTTGTAAAATCCCAAGTGAGGTTAGGATACTCGGAGGTTATGCGAGAAGCTGGGACGTCCGAATACGACGCCTTTGTGGGTGGAACAAATAGCCCAATTTAGCCATTTGCATCCGCGAGGTAGGTAGGTATACCTCGCAAATTTCTATTTGACAATTCAACCACTGTCCACCACACGACCTTTCTTCGCCCTCTTACCACTTTTCGCAAAAGCTCTTCAACCCATAACATACAAATCAAGCTTTCCGTTCGGGTTGTTATCCCTTTTCTCCTTCTTGTTTTCTCTGTCCCCCAACATTAAGTCAGACGTACTGCTCTGAATCCTCTCTGTGAATTTATATTTTATTTTCCTCTCCTGATTCGAACCTCCCCCCTTTTTTCTTTCAGGACCCTTTTAAGAAAGGTACCAGTTTGTTCATCGCTGATTCAATTTAGAATAATAATTACGACACATTGTTGTACGAAATATATTTATTACCGTTGGATTCGAAAGCATGCGGAGAGGATATACGTAGAACCAGGTGGTATCACACCACCCCTCACCCACGTTGCACATGGTTATTAACAGAATTTACTCCTAGGGATTTACTCATTCTCTTGATCCAGTTAAACCCAGTTTATGCTTAGATTATTCATGCCACGGTATACAGTCTCAAAGTCTGTTACACACAGCTTTGCAACTGTATCGAATTTTACTCTCTACGGCATCAAACGTTCGGTAAACCTAAATGCCTAATTGGCCTCATTAATCAATCAATTCTTCAATCAGTGACGTCGACTGAGGATCAGAAATATTTCGTTCACTGCTAGACTAGAGTTTTTCTACGATACCAATGAAGATATATTCCAGGAATGATTCCATGATGATTGATTTTTTATGATTTCTATAAGCTACTGTTTACAATTTTCAGATTATCAAGTGATTTCGATCGACATTTGATACCAGAGTATCGGGTATATTATTATTTGAAAAAGTACCCATTTCAGTCAGTTTCGCGTTTACTACTAATCAGACGTCAATATCCAGGTTAGGCATGACTTGTGTACTCGAATCGATTTCACTATCGTGATGCCGATGAAATTAATTGGTCAGACACGAAGCACAATATACATATTTCGAAATACATATGACGAAAGAATTCTCGGTTACTATTAATAGGATATAATTTGCTAAGTTTTATTGTTCATCACAATTCATGTTTGGAATTGAATTACTCGTTAGAATTTTTATCTCGATTCGGGTGGAGCCAGTCGAAACCAGTCTGGATATAAAAATGACAGGTCAATAGAATTTATAACCCAATTCAAGTATTAACTTGGTATCCTGGGTGTATACAATATTCTCATATGACGTCGTCGTTGGTTGTGTTTGATTAATCTCTGCTGTGCGAATATGCGAGCTAAAGGTGCAACTGCTGCCACCCGTGAATTTCCTCGAAAGCTCAAGTTCGAACTCAAAATCGATACTTTACTCAGTCTAGGAGAACATTTTTCTACCATCCAACCGTCGATCGGGGACCAGGGTACGGTATACCTTATTTTCATTCTTCTTCTTGTTCTTCTTGTTCTTCCCATCCTTCTTATTGTTCTGCTCCTTCTTCCTATTTTTCTTTTTCTTCTGCTTCTGCTTCTTCTTCTTCGAAACCATCGAGATTTAAATACAACGAACTGATAATTGATGTATCATTCAGAATTGAACAGCAATTCACGTAGCCAAAGTAGCTCTTTACTACAAAAATACGTCTGCAACGATCGGTGACATTGAAATTAACAATTCATAACACGATCCCTTGCGCAACAATAGCTTGGATCAAACGGTCGTCAGACGTCTTACTTTCGCTGTCAGAAAACTAACGTAAATTCAAGATCAGCGTTGTACTAAGAGTTTGACACGAATCGAATTCAGGTTTGTGTACAAATTTTCACACATACTGAATCGCTGATCAGTTCGGAACATCAGATCACACAGTTTTTGCCTTATAAAAATTAACAAATGAAAGCCTCCAAGATACCCTTTTGGAGGACTCAGATTTTCTGATTAGAGAAGTTTGGTGTGAATCTTCATTAGTATTCACCAGGCTCGGTGTATGCTTTCATAAATGACCACACAGTGACCAACATTTCGTTGGTACGCGATTACCTCAGGATGTATCTAGCGAGGAATGAATGATGATCGTTTCATCATTTGTTCTTACGTTTGAAATTTGACTCTGCTAAATCGTTGATTTTGACGAAAGAATAATTTACGAGGTCAAATCGTCCGATTACGTCAAAATTCGTCCCGACTAACGTTTTACCTTACGAAATGGGTGACCAAGAGAAATTATAATTCCGACAACGATGGAACGAAATCGGTTCGTAGTTCGCGATTTGTATGCGAGGTACCAAAATCTCAAGACGCCTCGTGGTCCGAGGTGGGGTGGTATATAGACAACGGCAACTTTCGAAACTCAGTCGACTCCAATTCCCTCTCGAAGAGCGTGGGTCGTTCATTTAGTGCAACGAGAATGACGAAAAAGGTACAAGAAATCAGTGCAACAAAGTGACATCAAGGTTCTAATCACCGTCTGGGTTTCAGGTTCTCGTGTTCGTCCTCCTCTTCGGGTTAGCAGTGGCGGAAAAAGCGCCGTACCAACCCAGAGGATGGCGACCAAACGGTCAGTCCTTCAACCCTGGCCAGGATTCGTACGGTCCTCCAGCTCCTTCGAACAGCTACGGACCCCAGACTGGGGCTTCTGAGGTCACGACTACAACGACTACGACCACCGAAGCACCGACCA
Organism: Euura saliciscinereae; assembly: GCA_018420115.1. NCBI lineage: Eukaryota > Metazoa > Arthropoda > Insecta > Hymenoptera > Tenthredinidae > Euura > Euura saliciscinereae. The sequence continues at coordinate 38,708 of JAFFZH010014778.1, forward strand.
CAACGACACCGAGGAGTAGAGAACCTACTACCCCGTTTGAAGACGATCTTGGAACCGGACCAGCCCTCGCAGTCGCTAATTCTTTCGCGTTCAACAGACCAGTTTACGTCTATAACAGCTTTCCGTATTACTCTGCCGCTTATACCTTGGGAAAGTGATGAAGGTTGATGGATTTTAGTGGTATTTTGTATAAAGTCAACCATTTTTTTTATAGTTAATTCAGTAGTTTGAGAAAGAAGAATCTGATGTCATGTCAGTAGAATTTTGTGAGACATGTAAATAAATCTGTCAGTTTGGAAAGAAATTGTATCTGTCATCGAGGACATTTTCCTGCTTCGATTTACTTAGTCAATAACTTACAACTGAATGTTCGACTTGTATTGTATCTATACCTTGTAATTTCATTAAAATTATTCTAGTAATCGAGTTAGATAGACATTTTACTACATGAAACTTTTATTAGAGACGAATATTTGTTGGTACATGTTTTGCGAGTAGTAATTGCATGAATGTACTTGGCAGAAGGTGTTGGACTGCTATACTATGCTAATGGTAGTTGGCAAAAGCATGTATTTTGGATGCACGTAGTAACATGTAATGAAAGAAACTAGTTGTCTCTTGGTCAGCGAATTATTTTCGTCTTTCCAGAAAAAGTCATGTTGTGGTAAACGGCTCCGAATATTCCGCTTTCTAGTAACTGCCTACAAGTGGCCTGCGAATCAATTCACCGAATAAGTACCACAAGCCAAAAAAGAGAATCATTCCAGCATCATGATCATAGTAGCGTTTTTAGTAACACTTACTAATAGTCTTATTCGCCGCTGCTCCGGTCCAGCGAAACTCGGTGGATTGTGGCGATTAAGCGGATTTTCGTGGAAAATCAAGATCGAGATCAGACAATTGTTGACAGAGAAACTAAAAATCTTTCGGTATTCCGTAAAAGAGTCTCCTGGTCGCAGTTTAATACACTTTCGGACATTTAGCTGACCGTTACTCGACCTGGTTATACGAGGTTAGAAGTAACCATCGAGTCGATTAGACTGATGGTATGTGCATGACACAACTTATTCAACCTCTTTTCAACTTTCACGCAGTCTTTTTCGCTTGTCAATACATTCGGGCTGAAATCAAGCGCTTCAACGCCAGTGGCTGAGACATGGAGATAATTTCAGCAATTTTTTATCCTATGAGCATTGATGTCCACTCACCAGAGATGCGGATTGTTGGTTCAGAGTCCAAGGCGTACTTGCGGGATTTTGGTTGAGATCTCAAGGGTCTGCGGGGTATTGGTTCAGAGTTCACGCCTGAAAATAAAACGAATAGGTGATGATGAATTGGTGATAATTCAATTTGGCAAGTCATCATCTTTATTTCTTTCAAAGTCCTCAGACTCTGACGTCGACCAATCGAACCGATTGACGAAAAAGTGAACAATAATGAGTCCAAGAAAACTACTATTGGTCAAATATCAGCATCTGGTATTTTGCTGCACAGAAAATATTCTAGTACCTTCGACCGTAAAACTTTCCAACGTGGAAATCGACTTCCATTACTGACACCGAAATATCGTTTATCACGTAGATAATGTTACAAAATAAATAACTTTCCTTGCGTGACTTTAATTCGCAATAACTCGATTTCGTTTCTGAATATTTCGATTTTAATTAGTGTTTTTTGCCGGTCTTTTTATGGTATTTCGATATAACCTTGATGTGTGATCAGTCTTGCAGAATATCAGAGATCATCGAAACCTTGGTGTTCGAGTATTTCGGTGTCTACTGATATTCAAATGTAATCGAGATCTTTGAATGGAATGGTAATTTGTTAGTTGATCTCATCATATGAGGCTGGATGATTCGTCAAGATATTTGATCGAAAATTTATGATCGACTATATTTAACATTTGGGGGGCTGCGACGGCGGATTGCAGTTGGAAGCACACCAGGGTGGCTAAGAGCAGGCAGATTACTAGTTTCATGATGAATGTGCAGCGACTTACTTCGATAGAAATACGTTTCTGATTAAAATCGGTCCAACGTGCTGTATTTATACCCAGAATGAAGACCCCCTACCCTGCCGATAGCTTGACACAGGTGCGGAATTGAGACGTCAAATATTTTTACCAAAGTTCGCGGACTGTCCTGATGTATACCTGATGATGTAGTGTCTGAATATATGTACTTTACAGTTCACGTGATTACGATGAAATTCGTTCAGGTCATTTTGACAGTAAAATCAGTAGTCCACAGAACCCAAATTTTCCGAAAATTCATGAAAACCATATTTCTGGATGATATTCTGTAAAAATTTAATCTTTCCCATAGTGAACTGGATCCACGTTTCAAAGAAATTTGATTTTCTCTAAAACATCAGACGCACAGGGGACTCGTTCAGAAGAACCGCCTTGTACAGGGTGAATTCCTAACGATGATACAGTCTGATGTTGGCTAAGATAAAAAAATTAGCTTTCGAACCGTTGGATTGCTTCACAACTAAAGAATTGTACTGAAATTGAGTAAATTATTTCACTTGAAATAGACTTCTTTTTCATTTTGGAAAAAATTGCATGCTTTTCATCAGGATTCGAACTGAGACCCCAAAACTTGCTCGTAATTTTACCAGGATACTAGAAAAATAAATACTATTTGCAACGATATTTTCTTTACTGTGGGATATCGATGGGGTGGCTGCCCACTTTTAATTCTTCTCAAAGTATCTAGACTTTTTTTCCGAACTTATCTACAACATTTCTGGCTTGGCTTTTTTCTCATTCTTCCCACGCTGTGGTTTCATTTGTTAGATGTGTTCATTGTTTTCTTGGTAATTCGATTTCATTCATTTATCTGTTCTCAACTTTCTTGAAGGACATTCAGTTTCAAAGTAAGGTAGACATTTTAATAGTGGAAATTTTATTAACAAAGACAAATTCTTGTTGCTACATGGTTTGTGGGTGGTGATGTATTTGCCGATGTATAGTAACAAGTGCTGGAAGAAACTACTAGTTTCTTTGGCAGCAAATCATCTTCGTCTTTCCAAAAAAAAAGTGGTGCTGGTTAGAATAAGTGTGCAAGCGGTTCCGAATATTCCGCATTATGGTAACTGCCTGTGAATCAATTCACCAAATTAGTACAAGAAGCCAAAAACATTAATCATTCCAGAATTATGATCGCAGTTGCGTTGTTGATGATACTCACTCATAGTCTTCTTTGCTATTTCGATCCAGCGAGGACCATTGAGCAGATCACCTTGAAAAATAAAGATCATCATTGGACAATTGTTGATAGTTACCCTAATCATCGGAAAATTGCGGAAAAAATTATCCTGGGTATGAAATAACTTCTTCAACCGCTTTCAAACTCCTTTTCAGCTTCTTCATCGCTTGTAAAATACACCATGACTCGAATCGAGCGGAGGTGTATGGGCATTGGAATAGAGGTTTCAAATTTACTGTATGTACTCTGATGAAAAGTGAAGAAATGAATTTACATCGAAGAATTACGGCAGTAATTCTTCGTTGCCTACTTCAATGGTAGAATTTGTCACTTACCAAAGCTTATGGCCCGTAATCGGACTTGGCAGGAGCCGCGATGGCGGATTGCAGTTGGAAGCACACCAAGGTGACCAAGAGCAGGCAGATTACTTGTTTCATGATGAACTTGTAGCGACTCACTTCGAAAGAAGAATATGACTGATCAAAATTGGTCTGGCCCACGCGTGGAAGGTATTTATACCCAGGTGAGAAGTGAAATAAAAATAAAAAGTGATTAAATTTCGCAGCGTTTCTCGACGTCTCGGATCATTAATCTGGATATATTTCAATTAGAATTTGTTCAGTTGATACAACTCGTCTTAAGTAAATAATTGTGTAACTGTAGACTCGGAACACGTGAACACTGGCCGAAGTTCGATGTCCTCGTATAATGTAAAGAAAAAGAATTTTTATAATCAAGTACATCGACAATTCAGTAGGAATCCTCGAAATCGAACTTTTAATCTTACGATATAAGAATTGAAATCAACGTATCGATGCACGAATAGATTAAATTTCATCGGATTCAATAGAATTTGATCAACTTCTATCGATTTTCGTCAAATATGATAGAATTTCATCTGAGGATGAGAAACCCGTTCTTTTCGGAGCTGTTTAAATACGGAGCTTCATTTAAATCCGCTCAAGGAATCATCACATCGTAAAATAAATTTTTTTTATTCTAGAATATTAATAAATTATTAATTGATATTGATGATGGTTGTCAGCAGGTTGAAAGCCGCGGGCACGTATTTTCCTAATGATTATTCACAATAATATTACGACGTTTTTCAAGAGGAAAGAAATATCATTGTATTCAGGATGGTTGAAATTATCGAACGAAAAAGTAGGAAGAACGTTGCTTCCGTTGAATCGTCAATAATTGGGCCATTCACTTTATTCTGCAAACACTAAATCCGTAATTTTAGTCACAATACAAACTCAATCTCATAAATTCGGTCGTTTTTATTCAGATTACATAACGTATGAAGAAAATAGTTATCAAAATACCCATGAAAAATATCTGAAGAGTCGTTTTGCATAAAAAAAAATAAAAAAATACAAGTTCAATGTATGTATTCAACTGTTTAAATATAGGAAGCCTTTATTTACTCTCGTCGAACTACCCGTGCAAAATGGAAACGCTTGCCAAAGTCTTGTGTATAGTTTGCAATAACCTTGGAGCGGCCAAAAAACCATTGGAAAAGCCTTGTGATCAGCTTGCTGACGCTTGGCTTTTGAACCAAGAGTTTTGCAAGCCTTGGGAAAAGGTTGGTTTTTGCCTTGGAAAACACTTGACGACAACGCTTGGCAACACCTTGGGCCAAAAAACCCTTGCGCAAGCCTTGTGATGAGCTTGCTAACGCTTCGCTTTTAAACCAAGATCAATCCCGGATCAGTATACTAATGATTGATCCGGGATTCGATCCGGTCCCGGTCCCGGATCGAATCTCGAACAAAGATGGCGAAGTTTATCTGAGCTAAAAATGCGTTTTATCGACGGGACATAGTGAATTATGAGTAGTTCGGCGAAAAAAAGCGTAAAATTTGTATTTTTTGCATAATTTTGCAATACTTTATGATCTGATTCAACAATTCTTGTAGCAGTGAAAACCCTTCCTTGGTGAAGTCTTTCAGAAGCCTTGAAAAAACCCTTTTTTAACCCTTGGTGAAGTCTTTCAGAAGCCTTGAAAAGACCCTTTCTTAACCCTTGGCAACCCATTCAGATGCCTCGGAAAAACCCTTTTCTTAACCCTTGGTGAAATCTTTCAGAAGCCTCGGGAAAACCCTTTTCTCAACCGTTGGTGATCTTTCAGAAGCCTTGGCAATCTTTCAGAAGCCTTGAAAAAGCCCTTTTTTAACGCTTGGTGAAGTCTTGGAGAAGCCTTGACAAAACCCTTTTCTCAACCGTTGGTGATCTTTCAGAAGCCTTGAAAAAACCCTTTTTTAACGCTTGGTGAAGTCTTTCAGAACCCTTGACAAAACCTTTTCTTAACCCTTGGGTAAACCCTTGACAGTTTTGATTCAACTTACAAGCTTTCGAAAAATGATTTTGCAAGCGTTTCGCAATCCTATTTCAAGGCAAAAATTTTTGCGCGGGTACTTTTCGTATTTCGATAGTCTAGGTCAACCGATAAAACAGATTCCATCCAATACTCGCATGATACTGACTCGAGCGACGGTAACTTAACGACCGTCGGTAAGGTACCAGTCGTCGATAACACCCTGGTCGTTAGACACAGTGTTCTACGTTCCCGACTTGATACCTTTGTGAGATAAAACATTATTTATGGGTTCAACTGCAGTTTTATGGTCAATATTATTTCTCCAATATCAAAGTAGAAAAAAGCAAAAAAAAGAAGAGAATTTCATGATCTCTGAATTTATATCCAAAAAACAAATTGACTTGAAATACTTTGAAGTTGTTTTAGAAAAAAGTAACCTCAGTTGATCAATAATTCAGCGGTAAAGTTTAAAACGTACCGACATACGTGATCGAGGAGTAAATAGAAGCTGAATGAATGCCTCAAACCCCAGCTTAACTCACGATCTTGATAAAATCGCCAAGGTTCAGGGTTGTATAGACCTAAGGGGTTGCTGTTAAGCGGTGGCGTGCGATGTGTAGAAATTACCTTCGTATCGGGAACGTGTCTTAATCGTTGGTTATCCTGGGGTCCTGGATCAAGGAAAGCGAGATACCAGTCACTTCCAGTCTCCACTGAAAGGGGCGAGAAAATGACCCGAGAGGATTTCCGAGAGGGTCAAGTCACGCCCAGCTAGGTCCAAAGAAGCCTTGAATTTTTTATTCCCCGCCTCCCACTTCTTCACCCATTCATCACGTGCACACTTTCCTTTTTTTACTAGCAAACTCTCCAAAATTCTATGGAGAGACTGCTGACTCTTATCTCTTTGAATCTTGAGGGACAAAAAAGTCACTTTTTGAAGCTGCTCTCGTCCCAAACTGACACAATTTTCAATCTCGAGGAGTGATTCAACAAAAAAAGCTTCTGGATCTTCTACTGGATCATATAAGAAAAATTGACGTTTGGGAAAAAAAAATTGCGACTTGGAAAGAAAAATTCATGAAGAGGTGAAAACGCAAAAGAGACTTTTTTGATGGAAAAATAATCATAACTTTGTTAATTTTTCATATTTTTAACCAAAATGTAGAAAAGGAAATATAGTTTTTACTTTAAACTTTTGCCATTTTTTGACCAATTCATGTTTTCCATTCATATATAAAAGGACTCATGAAGCACATGTCTAATTTTTTTATGCAAAAGATAATTTGGTTTTTGAATTTGTTAATTTAGCGCGATGGCTGCAGGTTCTGTCCGACCATGATGCGAAAATGGGAAGCGATTGCGAATAACGTCACAGTTATATTCGGGCAGTTTCTGTACACCGCACAAATGTATTTCCGTCCTGACCAACGGCGCGGTGAGGTAACAGTCGGAATATATCACAAAATGGGAACGGAGATTTCTGGCAAATCGGGTGTCTGGCTGCGGTCATCGACGGCTATTATCACACACTTTGAGAAAGAAAAAAAAATTGGACGTAGTAACGAAAAAAAAAGAAAAAAATGTTATCGTCGCCAGGTCAGCTTCTGCGGCTGCAGGTCTCGAGAGTGCAGATTAAGTTATTGTATAATTTTACCCGGTGGAGAAGGCAGGTAACATGATTTACACGCAATAGCACGAAACACCTTCAACCAGCCAACGGGAAATTAAAGTTGTTACCTCTATTACTGCCCAGACCGGGACACGAGTCTCGACGTCAGTTGTTAGAATAATAAAGATAAACTAAAATACGCTTTCTCTGTATTTTTGCGCTTTAACTTCACACGTTTTACTGCCCCTGTGATAACACAGTACCTACGTAGTCTTTTCTCCCTCCCGTGTATAGAAACCAGAACATTATATATGTGCCACAAAAATTACTGAGTGCGCTTTTTGCTATTATAGTAGTAGAAAAATTTTCCACAATAGTAAAACAAAAAATTTGATATCCAATTCGCGTGTGTTACTATCCAGCTCGTTGTGTTTCCGCAGCTCGCCGAGACCGCGGCTAAGAATATCTGCACGCATGGCAGACCAACGGGAACATCTGGTGCACCGGACATTTCCGGTGAAAAGGTGTATGACTACTACGGTACTATGTAACGTTCAACTATGCTCATGAGTTTATTTTTGACGGTACAAAATGTGCATGACGATTCGTTGATGCTTTGGTCACACATTTTTTCGGGGTACTAAGACGACAGTTTCTGTGAGGCCTGACTGATAAGATCCAACTTAGTGACATTTTTGACACTTTTCGGACTAGAATTCTGACCTGAAATGGGAATATGGAAACTTTCAACTGTCTGAACTGGAATTCGTGAACTTTACACGAGGAATAAATTGTGTAGAAGAGCGATGAAAATATGAACAAATGTAGCCAGTACTTCATAAAGTGTCTTGAAGAGTTCAGAGATTCTATCCCAGGTCATATCAATTCTAATGATAAGAGTCTCTCTGTTAGATTAGGATAGGTCAGCTTTCGGCAACAATTCTCGACATGTTGGTGTTCAAATTAGAGTAAAAATTTTTCACTTTTACTTACAGCCTGCAGATCCCTTTGAAAAAAAAGTGTCGGTCCAGACGTCTGAGCAACCGGAAGGTCGAGGATAAAGGAACGTATTTTTTTGTGCCGATGGAGGGCAGGGTCTAGACCGTTAAATTTTTTTGCCACTTTTTTTGTTTAATTTTAATTTGAAACGGTATAATTAATGGACCGCCTCTGTATAAATTATAAGACAGCAAAAAAATGAAGTTTCCAAGTGGACGGGTGAAGTTTATCTTCTTCATATCCTCTCACGTTGTGTTTCTTAATTAAATTTGAATGAACAAGATTTTGTCCGAAGGTAACGAGGCGACGTACCGCCAATTCAACATCCAGCTCGGAAAGTTTTGCGGTTTTCGGAACCCCTCAGTGACGGAGTTTCCGCAGAAAGATAGTGCGGCGAACCGGACCGCAAACTTGAAGACAGTATCCGCAACAGCTGGCGATGCTATTCCGCAAGATACCGGAGCCGGTTGATTGCTTAATAAATTTTCAATCTGGGCTCGTTTCCTGACGTATCGCGGCTTCGTCTTCCTTCTCGGTTAAACCGAAAAAGGAGGTTTGTTCTAATTAAATTATGATATGCGCTAATTGTGAGGGAAGTAAACGAAGGAGGGGGGGGGGGGGGGGGGGCTG
>JAFFZH010014779.1:4070-19586 GCA_018420115.1 Euura saliciscinereae
GTCGTCTCTCACCTATCACAGTACTTGCGGCGACTTCCTTAGCGGCAGCAGCGGCAGCGGCGGGTCCATGTGCGAGAAAATCGCTAAGCGACAAAGACGATGCGATAATTTGTCTTTTCTCCTCAAAATTAAGATAATCCAAACTGTTACTCCTCTGCGGACCGGCAGCAACTATAGTCACGGTTTTACCCTGACTATTTCCGTTGTTGCTGTTGTTGCTGTTGTTACTGTTGTGGTGATTATTTTCGTTGTTCCCAACGTTGCCAGACATTTCGTTTACACCACCCGCACCTGCCGCTGGAACCGGGACCAGGTACACCCCTCGCACTCTGATCGACATCGAGGAGAGTGAAACCCACCTTCACCTCCCCCTCGTGTAACACTGACCCAAACGACGCGCGGTGTATTATTATATTATCACTATTTTTAATTAAACGAATAATAATAATAATAATAACAAAAAAAAACAAACAATCAACTAACACGACACTCTAACAACTCCTCCCGACATCGTCGCGTATCTTTTTCCTCTCGTTTATCCTCTTATCTTCGGCTACGAGGCGACGAGGCATCGTTGAGGCTGTTTATCATCGTTATAAACAACGCACAATCGGATATAATTAATATTATATTATGGCACTGGTTTAACATTCACCGTTGATTCATTGACGCACTTATTTTCTTCTTCTTCGCTATTATTGGTATACGAATCAGATATCATTCATACACGGGGTTTATAATTAAAAAAAAATCGATAAGACGGATAGAATTGATGATAGAGAATTTTAGGGAAGGAAGAAAGGACGGCGAACACTAGTCACTGCACTGTGGTGGCTGCTGCTGCTGCTGCGAGTCTCGATACACGCGAGGTACACTCGGTCGTTTAACTCTCTTATGTTTCGACGATTCGGATATTGCGCGATGGTCGAGAGATGATATCGCGTTTCATTTGTCAGGCGGTCGATATTAAACCTTTTTTCGATTCTCATTTGGGACGGAATCGCGGACTGAATTTATTAATTTTTTCTTTCTTTTATTATTTCGGTAGAAAAATTGGAAAATAGAAAATCTAAAGACGCACGAACGAGCTGCGATACACGCACCAAGCCAGGCTCACAAGCACTGAGGGCGGCCATTCGAGAACAACGACGCCTCGCGGCGGCGGCGAGAACCGATACGTATTCACACCGTACGGTCGGGGGAGCGCGCGAAATTCGAACGCTGGTTATCTTCTACATACACCTTGAAATGTGATAAACTCAAGACCTTCGAAAGTAATTTTTCATATTTTAAAACGTCCTTCACAGGATTTTGGAAACACATTTTTTTCTTGTCTACGATGCACTAAATAAAATCTATCGGAGGATCGATTCAAGTTTTTCTAGTCTCAAACTATTCAGTAAAGACGCCGTTTCAAAATATCCAGAGAACTTCTTGATCCGATGAAAATTGTACCAATAGCGTTCTTCTGTTTTCACAAATTATAGTTTTCATGATAACTCGAGTAAAAATAAAGTTATGAAAAAATTCTCTGTTCATATTGAAGAGGCCTCTTTTATACTGAACAGTTTGAGACCAGAAAAACTAAGATCGGTCCACCGATAGATTTTATTTCGGTGCGATTCCCCTCAATTAACTAGTTCTATTTCTGATCATTTTTACTTCTACGGCTCAAAATCTACTGTTTCTTTTTTCTTTTTTAGTCATAGAACACTGTTCACTGCAGTGTTGTCAAATCTTGAGTAATTTCTTTAGTTAGATTTGAACCAATCAGATTCTGTTCAAAAGAAAAAAAATAATCAGTTTCTCATTATTGAAAAAAATATATCGTCGCTCATATTAAGACAGAATCTAAAGAAAATCTGAGGTATTAATTATTGAAAAATATTCATATAACTGGTCTGTGAATTTGAAAGCATGAGAATAAAAATCGAACTCGGATGTGAAAACTTTCGATCGAATTTATTTTGTAAAATATTAAAAATTCATAATTCAAAAATCATTCTGTACATTATAAAATAGTTGTTAGTAATTGACAAAATAAAAAATGTGATCTAATTATTCGTTCTTGACCTACTTTCACAGAAAATACGAACTAAAATTCAGAGACGAATAGAATAAATGAACTTGTGAAACCCCAATTGAGATTTTCGTTTTTGGAAGACTTAGTTTCGTCCTGAAATTTGAGACACAATTATCGAACGATAGTTTCCGTTGTTAGAACCAGAAACTCGAGTAAAACACTGTACCAAGTTCACCTTGGGGATTCACGCGATAATAATACTTCTCTGAAATTAGATACGCGTATCCCACTTCCCTCTTTCCTCCCATTACCACGATTTAACTAGAAATCAATAATACCGGTTCTAAAATTGTTCAAAGAGTAAGAAAAGCATTGAAACTTGGACCAGCTTCGTACCGAGGTATCGAAGAATCGATAATTAATTCCAACGAGCCGAAAATGTTTAATAAAAAAAAAAGGAAAAAACAACAATCGAGCAATGTCGACACTGAACATCATCTTGCCTCGAGGAAATCGCGATCATTGTGTCCTATCATCCGCACTGAATGGTAATTTCCAGTGTCTACTACTGATTGGAATTAACATCGGTTTGGGGGGCGCGCGCGCGTGGATTATCGCCATCGGTATGTTGCCACCACAGACCGCAGAGAGCTGATGGATTACACAGTTAGTCAGGGTCGGAGACCTCTCGCCGTATCCTTTCGATAGCTGGGAAATTAATTTCGTCCGATTGAACCGCTACCGCACCTCGTAAATTAATCATCAATCGGATAATCGATAAACGCCAAAATTTACCGAAGAACATTTATCCTGAACCAATTATTCCCATTATTGAACTAATTATTTGATCCATTAAAGGAAATCATCTGATATTTATTACCCATAAAAAAAAATATCCTAAAACCCTTCAATGCCGGTTTTGACGGTTTTTTCTTTAGCTGATTTAGACAGAAGCAACTTCAGCTCATGAGATCGTCATGATGTGAGAACCGTTTTCGTTAAAAAAAAAATATATATTTTCACTTGTTTACAACACTTAGGGCCGACAGGCCACTTTGGCCTGCCGGAGTGGAGTATCGTAATTATTATTCCTCCAAGACTGGCTGAACCCTCCCACATATTGGAGGGGCAGCGTAGAATCAGAGGGGGGGGGATTTATCGAAGGTAGAGAGAGAGAGAGAAGCGCGGTAGACGGCTGGGTCCCCGGTCCACCCATCCAACTACTGGATTTGCCGAGTGTTGCTTAACCTCGGGTAGGACGGCGCCCGCGTTGAGGCAATGGACCGATCCGCCAGTGGGAAATTGATGTTTTCAGCAAACTTTATCAATTGATGAAGAAAAATTGTGATTAATTTGTAATTTATCGAGTACACGATGATAGCGTTGTACATTTTTCTTGTATACTGGAATTTAATTAGAATTGAAAATAGAATGAGAATAAAGACGCTGTATTTTTACCCACGTTGGTCGAATTAATTTGCGGTAATTAACTCCAACCCCTAACATTTCAGGTTGAGATATTATCAGAGTTGATAGTATCTTAGGAAATTAAATTGCCCAAATGGAATGCCTCGTTTTATTGAGCCATTTATACATCGCGTGTCTAATCACAAAAGGTCGTAGGCGTTAAAAATACCATTTCGATGGCTAAGGGTCGTAAAAAATCACTGTTTAGAAATCATTATCAATTCATTGAAACCCGCAAAGAAGACACGACGCATAAAAGGTCGTATTCGCCAAAAATCGCGCTTTTCCTGCTCTAATGATCAAAAAAGATTTCATAATAAATAGATAATTCCAAAAAACCGTAAGAATGATGCAGTAATATAAAATTCGTCGGTTTTTTTCTCCCTACATCGCTACCAAAAAATATATATATATATTCATAGCAATTTCCAAGTTTCAAAAATCAATCAAGAAAGCGAAAAAAATATAAAGTTATTCTTTTTTTCTTCAAGATAGTAACAAAAAGTCAACTAGATTTAAATTTCAACGATTGTGGAATCGGAATATGAGAAATTTTGTAAAAATATACAACCTTCTCCTATAAGAAGCGACAAAAGGTCGTATATTTGAGCTTATGACCTCTTATCATCACACGATGTCGATATTGTTTCCGGGGAGAGCTTTTTTTATGGTTTTTGGTATGGCATAAACAACGGAGAGAGCGTATAATCGGTATTCAATCAATCTATCAATCAATCGATCGATATGAGGTCATCGGTTTTTACCTATTCCTAATCGTCTTGGATCGGGGCTAATCCATTACCCCTGAGTTTCCATGTATACAGACGTTGGTTTATTTCGTAATCAGCGAGTTTTAATTACGCCGGATTATATTACCCCGGCTCGTGGAATTAGATCCTTAAAGAGGGTAACGAACGATCTTGAATTTCCGTTTTCACAGAACCAAGATAAATTCTAGTCTTCTTCCAACCCTTACGGGACGTGAGACAAATTCACGTCTTTTGTCTCTGTAAAAAATTCTTCATAATAAACTGAATCCAAATATCGAGAGGCACTCATCCTGTTTCTCGACATTCGATAATCAATATCGTCGAATCTCGCCTCCAGGGGCTCCAGACTCCCCGCTTCCACGTTATAAAAACAAACAAGTCGTAAAGACGTGATTTTTTCTTGAAATGTGTCAAAAATTTCTTCATTCAATAAATCGTCTTTAATGTACAACATCTGAGGTTCAGATTGGAAAACAAGCTATACTCGTATGTTTCTCTTGAGAAGAAAAAAAAATTGTTAAAACGTTATCCAAAGGAATGAAAAAGTGGCACATATCATGAGCTAAGGTTAACGAGGCGAATGACGCACAGGGGCCTGAAATAATAGCCTGGATCCTATCAAAAGCCCTCAAAGTTTCCAAATGTTGTTTCATCCGAGTGGCACAAAAAAAGCTGAGCTTTTTACCACGACCCTGGGAATATATTCGGTTCATTATCTAAATGCGGATTTAAGGGAGGATGAGAGGCACGGGTGCAGCGGGAAACGTCTTCGCTCGAAGGATGGGATATAAAAGCCACTTTGCAATTTCGCAATCAAGGTGTCACGAGCAGTAGAGGCAAACTTCACGATGTTATATACTATATAGGGGTGAACATATCTGGTGCTGTAACGTTATTTCTGCACCGGGTTAATTAAGGGTTGTACGAACGCCAGGAAACGCACCTCTGCAGCGTCTAAGGGATCGTGTAATGGAGTAAAACTGAATAAAAACCCGTCCAGCACTCGGCCAAAAGCTAGTAACCCCGGCTACCAGAAGCTGGAACAAATTCAACGACCGAAAAACACCTTTTCTATCAAGAATTTCTACTTTGCCAAAAAGTTTTCTGCGACATTATTGGCAATCGCATGTTCTAATTTGGTCAAAAAATTAATTGAACCGTTTTTGGCTCTCTGATTTGTAATTTAAAATCGTAATTCAAACGCTCGGAATGGCGGTGAAAAACAGCAGCAAAAAGTGTCTGAAAATATTATCCAATCTGAATGAACCTTCGTATTGACAGATTTCACGGATCAATGAATGCAGAACAGGACAGTAGGGGAGACCGGGGCTAGTTGTCACACGGGTTAGTTGTCACAGTGTCCATATCTCCACCGCTAGATAACAGATCGAACGGTGCTATAGATCAAAGTTGTAGTTCGATGTTTGAAACGAACTAATGTCGTTAAATTGAATATCGCATCATATTCGGCCTCGCAGTGATCGATAAACTGAAATCGGACCTGAAAAGTAATTATTTTCCATCTTCTAATATGTTTTTTCTCATTTTCTAGACTGCCTTGAGAAATTTCGCTACACGATATTCGGAAAGGTTATTCTTAACGCTTTCATTTGATGTACATATTGTTGATATTTGAATAGCGGGTCAGCAAGATGTGCAAATTTTTAAACAAAATAGCGGGTTGGGGCAGGTTGTCACAAAATTATTGGGGCAAGTTGTCACGTGTAAAAACTCACCCCATTTTGACTTGACCATGGTTTTTTGAGTTGAGGTCAAGTTTCTCAAGATTCTCGGAGTCTGGGTGGGATTTCGCATGGTTTGTGAGGTGTTCGGATTCTAGGTTGACTGTTTCGTGGTTTCCAGGATACAATACAATGAAACCCGTTTTCGCCATTTAAAATACTCGGGACAACTTACCCCGGGGTCTGTGACAACTTACCCCGCCTCGGGGCAAGTTGTCACACTCCGCGAATTTTTTTGAAAATTCGAAAAAACCTACTCAGACTTGCCTTAGAATAACCAAAAATTTTCTGTAGCTGCGCAAAGGATGCATCTACAATACCCCATTTCAAGATTTGCAAAAAAAAATTTTGGAATAATTCTAAAAATCAAAGAGTAAAAAGTGTGACAACTAGCCCCGGTCTCCCCTACATTGCGATGATTCTTTTCTGGATCGACAAATAAGAATTGGGATATGAATTGGATGAGAAATTGAAAGAGAAAAAAAAACTGCCAAGATCGTAAATTTTTAATGAAGATCGCAAGATAACAAAAAATTTATTTCCACTACTGAATCACATAGCGTTGTAAAATGTAGTCAATTTTCAGTTTAAATTATAATCACAAATCGTAACAGATTTTTTCATGTATCACTGTGAATTTCTAGTCTTCAACTCTCCGGTTTTGCATTCGTTGATAAAAAAGAAAGGAAAAAAAACCACTGAAATATGAATTCTCATTCAAATCGGATAGTTTTTCGGCATTTTTTTAACGTTGTTATTTATAATCTCGCAATTCTGATAAAAAATTGAAAATTAGAGACACTAAAAACCGATTTCACACTGTGGAAAAAGCGCGGGGGATTCAAAATTCCACCCCGTTTGCACACAGAACGGGGTGGAAATCGTTTTCAATTAAAGACCAAATTTTGTACAGTGTGCACCAGATTTTCCAGCACTGTGATATCACTGTAGAAATGCTTGATTCAGCTCGATGCTAGTTGTTATTTGATTGTGTAAACTCTAAAGTGTCGCTTGATGAGGTTTAAAGCTTGGAGCCGGAACTGTCTACCCTTGACTTTCGAGCTTTCCTGTAGAAGACAGTCGCGCGATTGGTAACCCAGACTGAAACCCAGATCCAGGGTCTCGACGAAGCTACCCTTTTCAGAATCTAGGTCAGTCCGGCTGGCCTCGTTCTCTGCGTTCATCCCGAATTCCCTCGTCGTGTTCAGATTCGCTGACGAGCCGAAGGTCCAGAATGTATGTATATATACCTAACGTAGACATTTACCAAAGAATTTTTCCCACTTTTCTTTCCAATTCCGCGAAGAGATTGCATTTCTCAAAAACTCCAATTAGCTAATCTGTCGTAAAATAGAAAAAGCTAAACCCGGTGCTATCTTTTCCTTCGGGCTGAGCCTTATTAGGAGCGCCATTTCTTTCAGTGCGACTGAGATTACTTAACTGGTGGATAAACTGCAGCGCCCTAGGTCGGGTAAAACAATTAGAAACTCGGCCTGTGTAGTCGAGATAATCCTGAATTTATAGTTTTCTTTTTCCTCCAGGTACACCTTCCTAACTACCACCGGATACCCAGGGGTTTCGTAACAGTCGACTCTTTAACATTAACAAATTCTACAATTTTGACGACCAGAAGCCTAGCTGTACTTCTATAAAGAGCAAAATTATTTAAGAAAAGCCGGGCCTGTCACCTACCCCCTTCGATTTGGCTGATTTTTTGTGAGCATGTTACCTACCTGGAGAGTAGTCAAAAGCCAGAATATTATGTCCCGAAAAAATTTATTGGCCGAGTTACAGTTTTTTTTCACATTTTTGACTCGAATTTGGGTATTTCCGATTATGCAACGGTTTTTCGTACTACGTGGCTGAAAGTCGGTTTCTTTATGTAAAATTGACCCAGGAACACGAATCTGGCCACAGATTTGACCTACGACAAAAACCTACAATAATATTAGCCAAAAACACCCGAAATTGACCAAATAAGTCCCAAATCATGGGGAAATGGTCAAAAAAAAATGTTTTCGACTTTCTGAGGCAGCAATCTTGTAGGAAAAGAGCCAACGAATCCAATGATCACACCCCCAGATTTCTAGGACGAACCGTTCAAGAGATACGCGTTGTCAAAGTTGGAGAATCTTGTTTTTCTGGCAATAATGGACTTTTTTTTACCTCGTTGGACAAATGTCCGACCTAAAGGCCTATTTTGCGGCATCCACCACGACTATCTAAATCGAGTATCAATAGGTTATTTTCATCAAATGAGATTCGTCAGATTCTGGTCAAAATAATTAAATGTACTTTTTCATGAAATAAAATAATAAGAAGCCTTAAAAAGGTCCATTATTTGCAGAAAAATCAAGATTTTCCAACTTTTACAACGCGTATCTCTTGAACGGTTCGTCTTAAAAATCTGGGGGTGTGGTCATTGGATTCTTTGGCTCTTTTCCTACAGGATTGCTGTCTCAGAAAGTCGAAAACATTTTTTTTTGACCATTTCCCCAAGATTTGGGACTTTTTTGGTCAATTTCGGGTGTTTTTGGCTAATATTATTGTAGGTTTTTGTCGTAGGTCAAATCTGTGGCCAGATTCGTGTTCCTGGGTCAATTTTACATAAAGAAACCGATTTTCAGCCACGTAGTACAAAGAACCTCTGCATAATCGAAAATACCCAAATTCGAGTCAAAAATGTGAAAAAAAACTGTAACTCGGCCAATAATTTTTTTCGGGACATAATATTTTGGCTTTTGACTACTCTCCAGGTAGGTAACATGCTCACAAAAAATCAGCCAAATCGAAGGGGGTGGGTGACAGGCCCGGCTTTTCTTAAATAATTTTGCTCAAACTGAGTTTGACGAAAGAAAAAAAAATCGAGACAGACACTTTTGGGGATACATTGAAAAAAATTTGCCTGAAGTTTCTAAACCACTTGATCGGTTTTTACTTTATTCTAGGATATCGCGTCCGGTTGATGAAAAATAATCATTATGGAGGAAAGTCCACCAACCATTCAGTGTACTCAAAGCACAGAATCTATTTGAAATGAACCTTTCCCTCTTATCTGAATCAGGGTTGGTACGATTTTTGAAGCATAAAATTGACTGAATTTTCCACGTTTTCGACAATTGAATCCATTTTCGAATTTTCATCTATACAAAATTTTCTAAAAAATAAAATATCGAAAAATTCCCTTACTTCTCTCGATTTTACAGGTTTTCCCTGCACGTACATTCGTGGAAATCGACAGTCCTCACCTCATAATTAACCGAGAGTCAGCGTTTCGAACTGAATGATCTTTACTCGGCCAAGTCGTATCAGTCTTCGTGATAAAACTCTTCACAGTCAATTTTCTACCATCTTCTCTGACATGGAAATCAGAATATCTTTAGCTGTCATTTTTGGAATGTCAGAAGTCGGAGATTCTCGGATTTTGGAAAATTGTGTTCCAGCGTATCCCTGATCCGATACGTTCGAATTTTGTGCATGTGGTGTTACATCCATAGCCGGCAGCGATATGCAGATCGTATGGGAATTCGGTCAGGAACGTTAGCATGAAATAGCGATAAAGATTCCAAAAGTATATATACCTGAACGAGTAGACAGAATACGGGATAGAGTCGTGGCTGCAGAATCGCCTGCCCGGAAACTCGGAGGAGCCGGAAATATAGATAACTAACAGAACCGAGGACGCGTATTGTGCCAAGTTGTGTAACGCGACGTGAAAAGCTAGTGAATTCAATAAATGTGAAACGTTGATTCCGCTGCGGAATCGCCGTCGACGTCGAATGAATTATAACAGTTTCGTGTTAATTTGGAAAATACGAAGAAACAAAACCACCAATTCCGTCCTCATTCGCTGCTCAATTTTCATACGACGATAAATTTGATAAGAAAAGTTTCGTCATTATATACGTACATCCGCAACTAGACTTGGTGGGACGCTCTTATAATTTTCATGGCATACATTAAGCGTACGCTCAAGAGTAATGTGCTATGCAAAAGTTCACTCAGGGGCAAACTTCCTGCAGTTTGTCTTACCTTTCTTTGTTCCTATTATAAGCTACGAGAGCGAGATGAGTTTATCTTTGGGTCTCTTCCCTTTTCACCGAGCCCGAGATTATCTCTAATACACTGCTTAGTCCTTACCTGAAACAAAACAAGAATTCCAAATTTTAGAAGAAGAAAAAAGTGTGACTGTAATTTGACCCAGTGAAATAGCGTTCCGACTTTACTAAATGTTTATCACTTAAGAAACGGTTAAGAGAAATGTTGGATTTCAGAAATCGTTGCGAGATAAGAAGCATCCATTTTCCGAGTTAATCGAGTGCCTCGGGTACGGACGTTCGATGCTAGTGCGAGACTTGAACTTTTCAACTCGTTTAAAGAAAGTTAAACTCTCTGAAAAAGAAAAAGAAAAAAAAATCAGTATAGAAAAATATGTCAGCTCTTAAAAAAGTGTTCCTGCACCCGAGGGAGACTCAAAACTTCACCCCAAGGGAACTGGAATGAATATAAAAACTTTTAGATCGATTTATCGAAGGAATAGAACGACAAGCAAGGGGTGTAAACTCTTGTAATTTACATACATCGAAGATGGAAACGCGGTTTCCTAATAGATCGTCGATAAATCCTATCAGAAGGGAGGTAATCCGGAGCCTGCACCTAGATTTCATCCCGCAGTCTAGAGCCACAGGATTGGGGCGAAAAGGGTGTGCAGGCAAACAAGCCGATGAAATTTAATATAGCAGCTTCTTGATATTTTATTGAAATAGTTTCATCCTTGTCGTTTCAGAGGGCTTTGAAACTTTCGGGATTTCAGCGACTAGACCAGGAGAAACAATATCCTTACTTCTACTACGGATAAACTACAATATCAAAAGCTTACTTCGCCTGTTGTATCAAACGCTGTACACCCCATATTCACCCTGGGGGGATTTGCTGATTTTTTTTTTTCCGACTATGTATCTATATGACCATTAGATTTTTTTAAATAAGCAAAAGGCACGAATTCTCCATCAGCCCATTGTGAAATGTCTCTATTCGATTTGACAGATTCCGATAACAGTTCGCTGTTAATTTTTTTCAATCAAAAAATAAAGACCCATCATGGCGGAAGTTGGAGCCTCGGGTGGAGGAGGAGAAGCGGTAGGTCTCTTTGAATTTTGTACCCTTGGATTCTACGCCTCAAAGGAACCAGATGCAGAATGGTTCACGTGTAAGCATCGGTGTACACGTGTACCCACGTTCGTGGTAAAAAGGTATCTTTCTCCAGTCTTTATTATCTATGAATGTGCACACTAGACTCTAACCCCCGTTTCAAAGACATTTTCAGGTACCAAGAAACCGTGAAAGGAAGGCCCTCAATTTACCATAGAATTCACTCTTCGACTGTATGCATCTACCCTTCCCGAGTGTGGAGGGTATATATTAATGCACCTGCCTCCTCCAAGATCCACATCCACCCATAACCCTCGAGGGCATCCTGAAAGCGTCGTCTCGATGGACGAATTTCGATTTCTTTTCTCTTTTTTACTCATCTTGTTCGACATTTTCGAAAAAATTGAACTTTTAGCTATGGAAATCAGATATTTCAAACTCAAATTTGGTGTTTATCTTCAGTGTACAAAAATGTATTCAGAAAAAAATTAAGCCGAAGCTATACCAGCCAAAGATTTCAAGCTTCTTCTAAATAGAATGACGTAATTAGAGACTCATGTCCATATTTTTGTAAAAGTATTCACTGTGCATAATGTTTGTCAAAATGTCAATACTTGGGCTTCATTGTCTCATTTTCATTGAATTCAGTACTTTTGGCTGCTGACTATGGCTGCTAGCTTCAGTATCATCAGACAAAAAATCGACAATTATTGAGTGAACGATATTCCTTCTAATCAACGATCAAAACGAGAAGATCTGTACTTCAGGAGGGAAAAAATGGACAATCATGAAGATATATTATATTTCGAAGGCAACAACGCACATTTTTCGGTCTTTGATCCTGAGAGGTTGGTTTTGTTACTTTTATCGATAAGCCATCTTTTTTTCCCCCTAAACAATATCCTCTTCTCGTGAAGATGCATTTGCAGTGTGCGAAGAAGCTACTCGTATCAAGAGATGCTGACGACGCTACGCTATTACACACGAGCCTCTGCTCATTGTTATGTAACAGCTTCGTCGTTCGTTTGTAGGAAAATGGCCTTCTCATTGTGACTTGAGACTATACAATATCGTGTAACTATAACCGCACTTCGGTCTAGCCTCAAGCCCATGATGCTCTTCTTCGGTAACAACAGCATGAAAATCAATCAGTCTATACGTTGTTTATGAAATTGTTTCTCATCGATAATGGGAAACAGATAGACACTCGCTGATGTTATAAATGTAGTAGAGCTCGATAATCGGTTCATATACGTCTTCCCTATCGGGTCCAGATCCGGAGATTATATCCTGTTAACTTCAATTCGCATCCAATCCCAGAAGTCGTTAAGACGCTTCGTTACATGCTACAGAGTTCGGAGGTGTCTTATATCGATTTCGGAGCGAGAGGTCAAGTGGTTCAAATTGAACTCTACGTCTTCCGTCTCGAGCCTTGTGCTTTCGGCTTTCCATTTTCAGGTTTCTTCGAGTCTGTTTTATCTCATACACCCCACAAGTTTTAGGCTCTTCGATCGAAGACCTTTGACCTTGAATTTTAATGCGATTTCATAAAAGTCGAGAACCCAAGGAGATCATTTTTGTAAGAAAAATCACATTTCAGGAACTATTTCACAAAGTTAATCGCTACTATCTTGGAAACAGTGCTCCATTTGTCGTTGCACAATTATTGAGATAAGGATTCTTGTCAGATTACGATTGCGTCACGATTTTGATAAGCGTCGATCAATTATTTGATGAAGACTAAAGCCTGAAGTAAGTCTTACTGATTTCTACATTGCTGACGGTAATTAGTGTCGAAATTCGTTAGTCAAAACGAAAAAACACCGGAGCAAAAAATCTGAAGGCCTAATTTTTGCTCACTTTTCTCCAGGTGACAAAAGTGGGGTTTATTCTTATAAGTCTTCGACCTCCATACCGGTGATTAAGAATTAAGTCACTCGCTCATTGGCAATATTTGATGCGATATTAACGTCTGCGCTTAAGAATTAGGGCATCGATTTCTCTATGAAGACAAAAAAAAGAAAGAATAAAAAAGGAATCATTCAATTTATCGTAGGAGTGGAATATATCTAAATGTAATTTTTTTAAATCTGCTCAATACCGACTCAACGAATGAATCGAAAAATATTCTCACAGCCTTATAAATGAAGGCGTTGATTAAAAAAATCTAGAATCACATCAACAAGTTCAGTCTGGAACCTGATCTAACGATGAAGCACCGCCGCTGCAGCTAGCTAGAACGCGGATTATGACGAATGGCATAATTCTTCAGCGCGAATCGGCGGACTCTGACGTTAGGTGGATCATGATTACGTACCTGGTTCGCTGAATGGACCGATTTTCCAAAAACTACCCATTTTCGTTGTCATATTGTGATAATCCAATAGCACCAAGTGACCGAAAGAGACGTTCCGAGTGTTGCAATCGCTATTCAATATAATCCCAGCGAATTTTGGCCACACTCGCACTTTAAAAATGCCTGCAGGCTATATAGGCGCACACTTTCGATTTTTCTTAATTATAATATATCACGAAATAGATCGATGTGTGCGTCGGTGCACACACTGCGAGACCAACGGAATTATGGTCTAACGACTATATATACCCACACAACCAGCCCCGGAATCACAAGCTTTGAAAATTACCAGTTTGCCAACTTGGTAGTGTAATAATTGTTCGAGTATGTTATTCACTCCGGGTATATCTGACTCCTCTTATCTTCGGGCAAAGATTATTTATCGGTGTGTACGCAATTAATCCAACAGAGATAACCAACTCGCGAGTAAATAATTTGACAAGCATTTTAGTCTGAGACCGGTCTCAATTAGCCCCGATTTAATGACAGTAAAAACAGTAGAAAAAAACTCACGACACTACCGATCTCGTCATAATCTAATCATCGACAGTCCCCAATCACCCGATTGGATCTTCTGCAATTTTTTTTTTTTATGCAGATTTTGGAATAAAGATATCAAAGAAGTTCGTAGATCTACGAGAGCACTGAACTGTACGTGTGTGTATTTCTCAATGCGAACTTCAGATTCGCGATTTTTACCTGGCGAACAGAAACACGGTTGTATAAATTGCGGTGATAACTGGGTATGAGGTAGAAGGCGAACTGCGGTGTGTCGGTCACGACTCTGTCCTGGACGGTGACACACCTTGCCGGGCTTCAACGCGTCCCCACACCCTCGGAGTTTACCACCTTGCGGTATATTTCACCGTGTAGGTGAACCTGCCCCACGCTTGAGGCTTACGGTAACTAAAAGTCCCTCACTGTACTCGATATACAGTAGTGGGTATACGGTGTACACGTTGCCAGGAGTGCAATTTTCCCTCTCTTCATAACCGATGGAAAGGTCCCCCAGGAAAACCACCTTTGCCGTGTGATCAGCCGGGATGATTGTGCGCCGGGTTCAACGGGGTGGACATAGTCACGCACCGTTAACCGACTCGGAACAGATACTGACCTCGGATATTTAGGAGTCAAGATTCCTTTGGGAATTGTATTCGCTTAATTTTCAACGGTGTCGAAAAATCTGGCCTTTATCGAAAGTTTTTTCGGTCCAAAAAATGGCAGTAAAAAATCCCTGAAAACTATCAGATTTTAATAAATTTATTGTTTTTTTGGCTTCTGGAATCAACGAATCCAAAAAATCATGTTTGACTATGACTTTCTGGTTTCTAATTTCTGTTTTGTTGCCATTTTTGACATTCTTATGAAGATTGAATTATTCTTCAGGTTTTTTGTGATACTTCTTGAACTCGAAGTTTCACCAAAAATGTCTTTGTTTCCGTTTTTTAGTACATAGAGAATCGCAGTTCTGAACGGCACCAACTGCAACTTTTGCATTCACGTCTCTTACAGGTACACGGTGAAGTAGGTAACTGCGATTATCGATCCTAAGCTATTGTGGAAAGTAATTGTTTCCGGCAACAGGCAATTTAGCGAGATCACTTCAATTTCGAGTCACATCTTTCCGGCAACTGGAGCAATCGCGAAATGGCGACGTTTCTTCATGCAATTACTTCGAGTAGTGCGACTTTCATTAAAGAATCTTACAACTGATATTCGAATACCTCAGTATCAAACGGGCTTTGACACACTGATTCTGAGTGTCACGAATTCGGTCCTTTTCGCATTATAATATGCTTAGAACCATCGCCTCAGGCGGAGAAATTCCCATTCCGAATCAGAAATTCCGATTCTGAAAAAAGTCTCCAGAGCGAGGGGTTAACCACTCGTCCGTCAACCGTACACCTGACTTCAAGATTTCAAGACTTCATGAAGTCAGCTGACTTCAACTGACTTCAACTGACTACAGCTGACTTCAAGTGACTTCAAGTGACTTCAACTGACTTC
>JAFFZH010014779.1:19596-77164 GCA_018420115.1 Euura saliciscinereae
CAGCTGACTTCAACTGACTCACTGATTTCAACTGACTTCAATTGACTTCAGCTGACTTCAAGTGACTTCAAGTGACTTCAGCTGACTTCAAGTGACTTTCAGCTGACTTCTGCTGCTTACTGACTCGTGACACTGACTTCGAGTGACTTCAGCTGACTTCAACTGACTTCAACTGACTTCAACTGACTCTCACTGACTTCAACTGACTTCAGCTGACTTCAACTGACTTCAATTGACTTCAACTGACTTTTCGGCAAGGTGTACACCTGACTTCAAGAGTGGTTAACCCCTCGCTCCAGAGAATCTAGGTTAATGATAACAAATGAGAAAAAAAAATCACTGACGTACGACTGTAATCTAATCAACCAGTTAAATAGTAATGAGTCACTGGCTTCGATGCATACCGCAAATAAAATCGAGCGTCGAGTAATACGCGAATAGTTGAGTAAAAGCCAAGAAAGGAATCACGGGACGGTTGTAACGGAAAAGTTTGAACTATGACATCCGGTGTGTTCTAGAGTTGAGTATCCCATAACGTGGTATAACAATTCGTTCAAAGTGGCACGTGGGAATTAAAATGTGACAGTGAGAGAAATGCAGCCATGATTTCCCAGGCGCCTCACTATTCTCTAGGTTTTGGCATCTGAATAAATACCCACACACGTATATGACGTACGATACAGTTGTTACAGGTCCCCACGTGGGAATACCGATGAATATAACCACGAAAAATCATGTGCCATACTTTGAAACAGATTAAGGCGACTCTGACAGTGAAGAAATCGCTTTAACCAACCGATCGTGTGTCAAATACACGATCATGTGGTGCCATCTCTTCGGTTATGGTCAATGTCTCAACTGTCGAGTAGAAATGACCGGTAGATGAATCGGAAATATTATATACAGGGTGAATTCCTAACGACGATACAGTCTGAAGTTGACTAGAATCGAAAAATGAGCTATTTGACAGTTGGATTGGCTCATATACCGTCTGAAAGCTTGTTTCTTGATGCTAACCAACTTCAGACTGTATACTACGATCTGTACAATTCCACAAATCAAAAAAGCGTCACCTCGTTCTTTGCGTCATTGTTGCAGGCACACGATGAATAACGCTTGGGAATATACAAAGCAGGTCGTAATCCGTTAAAATTGATTGATTGAAACCCGAATTCGCAGATTTCAGGCTCAGAATAAATCACTCGTGTCAAGAGCCTGTTTATCTAGTTTCCCACCATTCTCTAGAGATATAAACGATTACAAGGGCGAAGCTTATTTACCTACAGGTCGAATGTTCCAGACGTTGTGTCGTGCTAAACACTTTGTACAATGTTTGTCAGAAATTGGTCCAAATTAATGAAGGGTACCTCGTCACCTTGGGTCAGAATCTGTTATGAAAACAGTAAATTTTCAAATTGGGACAGGATTGGGACAGGGACAAACCCATCGTTCAGACGCCATTCTGGGTATAACAATATCGAGTAAATCAACTCAATTATTCTGTTAGTTCTGTGGTAAACTTTGACATTTCGTTTATTTGAAAAGAAAAAATGACTTTTTATATAAAAAAAAATGTAATGGAATTTTCTGGGACCCAAATTTTTCTACTTTCATGCAGAAAATTCTTCCAGAGTCAGTGAATAACAAATTTTGAATGAATGAAAAAGAAATGAAGACAAGTGAGCATGGTTTCGTATGTTCAAAAGGAAAACCGTTAAAGGCACATCATCGTAGCTTGATAAATGAAAATTTCATATCGGCTCGTTCAAAAATGGTACAAATTTGAGAGGCAGGCTGGAAGGGCCATGTGATGGGTCACGTTCAAATTTTGTTTCATGATTCACAATTCTTTATTATAATCGAAACTCGATCATTGAAGCTCACTTATAAGGGTCGAGTTCATTCATTTCCAGTTGATACTCAGAAATCCGTGGTTTCGAATCTTCATCATAGCTTAAAATTTTCGGCACATAAATACGTGGTTCATATCGAATCACACAAATTTTTAGCACAAAATGGTCAGATAATTCTTCTAGAATCTAGACATTTCATCGTAGAAAAGTGATGCCGGTTTTGTGCTGCAATAGGTTCAAAAAATGCTAACATCACCGTATCTTTCACCAACCCCTAAAGTGTCCGATGATTAGTGAATCATCTGAATACTTCAACTATACGTGGAAGTGTCAGAATATCAGTGACAGCAAGGTTCCGGCCTCTAATATCAGCTCTTCGACATCCTTGGTTCAGAATAATAGTGTGAAACGTTGAATAAGTTTGTTTTACATTAGAATATATTCTAGGAAGTGTGGAAATGTTGGTACGAGTCTCTGTCTGTGAATATGAGTGTTCCCGGGGGATTTACATATGACATATTTAAATTCATCGTATAGATAATCGCTCAATTTGCGATCCGCGAATTGAAAATCCTTCAAAATGTTTCCGATCGGTACCAGCTAATTGATTGCTAACGAGTTACTACACAATAATTTAAAAAAAAAAGGCAAACATCCGAGATTTCAGAAATAGCCGCACTTAAATCAAGTCAATATCACAGCCATAATACATAATCAATCGACATTCGAAAGTTGCCGAATGTTTTTATTCCCACACGGTCTAACCTAAGTTCGAAGAACATTAGCACCATCTAGATAATCGAAGATCAAACAAATTAGCGGTACGTCGGAACCGCTGCAGTACATCATTACTAATGTGCGACTCATTCGGAACGCCTTCGTCTATCCGTTGGTATATAAGTCTCTAAAGTGTTACGGATGATTCAGTACATTTTCTAACCGCACAACAGAAGGACATTCAAGATTTTCCAATACCCAAAAGCGGAAATTGAACAACAATGTCGAACTACGTGGTCATTCTATTCTTCGCAATGGTAATTTTAGCCGGGGCTAAACCACTCCCCGAAAACGATCAAGGTGAGCCCATTAAACGAGAGGACACTTAGTTTCAATCTTCAATAAAAATTTCATAATCCAGACGGACAAGAGATTCTTAACGGCGCTGACACCCGATATTACGGTTACGGCCTTCCTGCCTTCTGGTTCCGACGTCCTTTGACAGACGATAACGCCGACGATTACGGCGGTGACGACGGCGGATACGCTAGACCGGAAAACCACCGTCATCAGAGTTCCTCAGTTTCTATCTACGAGAATGCTGGGTGAGGATGCCAAAGGGATTCGAGATTGTCTGCAATCAGAGGATTTGGATCGTAACCCATTTTCTTCGATTCCTCATTTCAGGGCTGGTTGGGGTCGTTGAATAGTGGGACTGGTCATCTCGGGCCTCTGAATAAGGGCCAAGGACTCGATACCGGAATTATGCTGGTTCGGATACGACAAAAAACTGGATACGACTCATGACATTTTCATACGATATTTTTATAACGTTCCATTAAACGTAGCTATAAGGTTTTTTAGTACCTAAATCAATTAGGCTAGCTAACAAAGTCTTAAAAATTGTGTACGGTGAATAAAATGATGTACACAAGAATTTGCGTATTTTTTAATCTTCTCTTCAATGACTTTCCAACGTTTCTCTTCTGTTTTTTTTTATCGAACAATGGATCGACGAATATATTCGATGCCATAGTGATAATTGCGAAGTCTGTAGAATCTGATGGCTCATAATTTTGTCATCACACCTCGTTGTTCGCTAGTGTGAAAAGTGCCAAGTCCGCAAATAGGAAAAAATACTTGAGAGGTGTCGGGTATATAACGGTGACTGTAATTCAGTGGGCTTAGTTTCCGTCCAGACACGATAACGAACGCAGGTTAACTAACTACAAGAAATAAAAAATGAAGTACATTTATCCGTTCTTCAAACTGTCGATTCTCGTGATATTCTTGAACGTCAATATTTCTGAGGGAAAACCCGCTTTCGATGGAATACCAGGTAAGAAAATTCCTCTTCGATATCGACGAGCACCTCCACACGGCCGTAGCCACGGATTCAATCAATCTCAATTTCGTCGACGTGGAATCGTCGAATTGGCACTTGGCACAGAGTCCAGACGGTGCTTCATTATCTTTTGACATCTGAACCCCCCCATTTTGATAGTCAAAAAACGCTGATCACGAAACGCGAGACTCGGCTCTGTCACATTCGATCCTGCGCTGTTCGATGTGGAACCAAAGCCTAGAAACATGCTCAAAAACCCTAAAAATAATCTTACTTACGTGAAGATTGGTGAAGTACAGTTTTTTGAGTCTCTGATTTCGAATTCCATATCAGAATTGCAAAATTGTAAATGGCGATAAAAAATACGATTAAATTATACGATTTAAACAACGACGTTATCCAGCGTGGCAATTATTGCAATTATTGTTCATCAAAAAAAGGGTGTGTAAATTATCATACAAATCGGATAGTTTTTGGGCAATTTTCGTTGCCGTTTTTCGGTCCGCAATTTTTATATCAAATTCGGAATCAGATGAAGCAGAAATCTGATATCTGAATTAGTTTTGGCCACGTTTCTGAGCATTGGTCGCGTTATTCATAGTCAGTATTCACATCATCGGAATGATTACCAATTGATTAAAATCGATCAGGAGCTGAAGCCGAGGTCTGGCAGGACGCTGTGCTGAAACGATTCTTCGGGCCATGGTCTGACGTGAGGAAGGTGAACGGAGAAAACGCCGATTACAACGACTACGGAGCTCAGATCCAGGACTTCCAGCCTTCAAACGAAGACCTCCCTGCGGATTCACCGGAAGTCTCTTACAGCGGTGAAGAAGGAGATTTTCAATCAAATTACGGGTATCAAAGTAATCAAGATGACGAAAATTCAAGCTCAGGAAGTCCGGAGAGCCAGGAAAATGGGGAAATCGTGGAGTGGCCGACGAGTGAAAATTAATCACCGTTCTAAATCCGTGGAATATTCAATCAACATTCATAATATTCATAAGTATTTGTGTTGGGATAAAAAATGTCGAATTTATCGAATAAAACTTTAACGATCTCATTATGTTTCTGCACCAATTTATCAACCGCTTCACAGAGTACCTAGAAGCCCTCGGAACTTCCTCGACAATAAACCCGACGAACTTTGTTCAAACAAATTTGGTCGGTTCATTGTTTCCTCTCAGTAGTGCAGTTCATCCCCGTACAACGAGTGCGTATTGTTCCGAACGTGAATGAGGGTCGTTTTCACTTAGTCGGAAAATAATTAACACTCCTGTTCCGTCGGATAACTCATCCTGCACGAAGATGAATTTTATAAAATTTGTTAAATTAGAAGAAAACTTTTTGAACGAAGGCGTCGAGCATTCCAATGGATTTTCAGGAACACCAATTTGGTCCGAACTCGGATTCGTTTCATCAAATTATAACTCCAGCAGAATGAGGGTGTCTTCACCCTGGGGCTGAACCCAACCGGGGAAAATTAATCACCACTATTCTAGCCCACCAGAATAATATGATCAACATTCGTATCGCAGGGTTGATTAACATTGCTATAAGTAATCACAATAGTAATTAGTCCTCTACTACGGAAACGAAGTTATCTGATATGCTCGAACTTCTCAAAGTCGTGCGGAAGTACTTCCTCAAAAGCAAAGTGCGATCATTAGATAACGAAGACCAAATCAGAACACGTCTGCTATCACTTTTCGTTCCACATAAACTTTTCATGTTCTGGATCACATCTATTTCTTGGAAGTCAGTCATCATTGATTATGTAATGAATGATGCAATCCCTCATAAGGATACCAGGATGCAGGGTTAGCAGTTGCAATAAAAAAAACATCATTAGTCACCGATAGAAGGCTCGCGATTGCGGGATGTGTGACCAACACGAAGAACAACACGTGCTTCTTCATGTCGTTTGAAAAGCACCGTTGCTACCGTGATAAGGGATTGCGGCTGTGCGGCTGATGGAGGGGGAAGTTGCTTCGTTATCTAGTCGATGGTCTGATAAAAGTGGCTCCAAGAGCTGACGGTGTTTGAAAAACCTACTTTTCAGTCGGTCGGTAGATGAGCCGGCACTTGCAGCATGGAATTCATCTTCCTCCACATTTTGCATCACCAGTTTCAATCACAGTAGAGACAGTTTATTGATTACCGTATCGAGTCGGAATGGTGGATTTCCACCACAAGTACCTCAAGTTGGTTAAAAAACCACAGGTGTCAGTGTGGCTCTGCAACTTCAGACGACAACGGCTTATCCTGTCATGCACACTCGTCAGTATTTTTATTGGATTAATCATTCACGTGACCACGGTACGTGCTCGTTTTGACAAACGGTTTAATAAGGGTCAACAGACGATATCGGTTGATCTATATTCAATATTTCTCGCCTCAAGATCACTGCTTCAGGTTCTTTCACACTTTATACACGGACAGTATTTTCTACACGCTTCCAAAAGGCTTCAAATCATCAGGACTCTTTGATACGTCGAATTTTAGTGAAGACATATTATGAGAGAAATGAGTAGAGAACTAATGACTAACTGCTAGTAAACTGAGAATGAATCATGGATAGTGTAGCTGGAATCTAACTCAAACTCATTCAACGAAAAAACTTGCTAAGTGGATAATAATTAGCGCATTCTTACAGCGTCATATCAGCCTTGTCAGCATGCAGGCCCTTCAATCATCGATCGGTCAGTTGATGGACTATGAACTGAGGTATTTACAAAAATCAAACAAGACCGACGGATGGAGGGAAACGATGGTCCACCAGGGTAACATCTTCTCCGCGTACCTCGATACCAGACCCGAGGTAATTCTGGAAGAGAGACACGTCGGTAATAGCAACGAAGTAACGTGGGCGATGGTAATTGGCTTAATTCCTCCCATTTCGATCATAGTTACATGAATTCGGACCAAAAACTCAAGGTCTAACTGATACAATCGGTTTTCCCACAGATAAGAATAATCGCGATACTAGACATGGAGCTGATCGACGAGTCGCTCACTTGTGTCTACAAGTACGAGGAGAAAAACCGGAGTGAAGAGCCGGACTCCTTCTTTCTGACCACGAGGAGGGCCACCAGGGTGAAACCGGTCGCTGAAGAGGAGAATTTCGGGACACGTTACAACGCGTACTTCGTACTCTGCGACCTCAACGTATCGGATGGACCGAGCTACGAGGATTTTTACACGAATACGCACTTGCCATACGAGATAACGATCGCCCCGGGCAATCTCACGGACGTTGGTGGAGTTTGGGACGATTCTTTCGTGCCGATTAATTATCCCGAAAACGGAATATCGACAGTCGACTATTCGAGCGACCTGATGGCGGTCTGCGTCCAGACGTTTCATCATAATTTTGACAGGGTGCTGAATCTCGTTGAGTTTATTGAATTCTATCACATGATGGGAGCCGGACATTTCACTTTCTACAATGGGTCGATGTCCTCGGGGGTCAGCGAGGTTCTGGAATATTATAGGAGAAAGGGAATCGCCACTGTACTGCCCTGGGAGCTCCCTCCCTATTTCATATACGAAAAAACCCTACGCGTTGAGGGAATATTCGCCGCGTTGAACGACTGTCTCTACAGAAGTTCTTTCCATAAAAGTTATACCTACGTCGCGGGGGTTGATGTCGATGAATTTATAGTACCGAGACAACACGACGATTTTTTTTCCATGATGAGACACCTGGATCCGCAAAGCATAGGCCGCAACAGACAAGCTGCTTTCATATTCAGGAACATGTTCTTCTACCTCATGTACGAGGATGATCCCGTGACGCTACCCCCAGGTAATCTCATTGTGTTCAATGCTCGGTTTACAACCCCCAGAAAAAATATAATCACAGTTGAACGAAATAACGACAGAGAAACTTGGTTTTATTGTGGTTTTGTACGTTTCGAAGAAATTCCAGAAATCAAATGTCATTTCATGACTGTGAAAGTGATGATTATGTGATTCACAATATGCTAATGGATGAAGAAGTTGAAACGCGATGTTCAGAAGCTCGTGTGGAAAACCAGATAATCTTCAAATTAGGGGTGAAAAAAGGGTGTGAGTGAGAGAAAATGCTAAAGAAGCACCATGTAGAACTTTCCAACTGTCGAAATGAACATAAACGCATTTTGAGAAATTGAAAAAAATACGTTTGCTTACACCCTTTTTGCACTAAACCCCTCAATTGTGATATCAGTAAATCTCTATTAGTAAAAGTAGCCAAAAGTCGAACAAAAATTGAAAGAAGCACTTCTACACGGAGAAAAAGGAGCGGTTCCTGTAGCTGATTGAATACATATTTGCATGAACATAACCTATAACAGCTACGGGAGCCATGCTGTCAGTTGCTGCAACCTACCGTATAGCTCCCACAACTATACTTATGGCTCCCACAGCTATACTCTGCACTCCTGTAGCTGGACAACACACTGTTATGACCAAAGACCTGATTGTAAGCTACAGGAACCAGAAATCTGGCTGTCACAACCACTCCTTTTTCTCCGTGTATCTTCGAGAAAAATTGATTTTAAACCAATTAAGCATCAAGATGTTCCTCAAAGTTACATTTTCATAATTAGTTCAATAATTCAGAGATTGTTATAAGTTACAAAAAACAAGTAAATCAGCTTCAACTCTTTGAAGCATGCAACTTTCTTTTGAGACTAATTTCTTGAATCTTCATACTTTGCGAATTTCTTGTTTCAATATTTGGAAGTTTGTTTGTTTTTCAAGATTTAACAGAAATCGAACAATTTTTTTTTTACTGTCGTATCGACGTCATCAGAGCTTCGCCTTTCTGAATTTGATATAATATTCACATCGTGCATCAAAGAGTTGAAAAACTGTCTAAAAACGGCGCATTGCAGCGATCACAGAAGGTGCTCCTAATGTATGCCATGAAAAATAATTAAGTTTATGGCTACAGGAAAATCGCGACATTGTCAATTTTTTTGCTGTGCGAATTCTCTCATTGTGCAAAGCCCAATTTCAGATTAAAAAAAAAAAAGAAAGGAAATACTTTGCCTGACGGTATTCTCTTTTCTAGAGATACCGAAGCTGTATACCCATTCAAAAACGGAAAGGTGGACAGTCGCAAACCCACCAGGACAGCGGAGCAAATTCATCGTTCGCAGTAGACAAACGGTCGAGCTAGGAAACCATAATACTTGGGAAATGATGAGAACTGCCTCAGCGTTTGGTGGTCGTGAGTCTTTGATGATCAATTTTCATCGATTCGATAGAACTCTTGTTCTCTACTGTGTTTTTTTTTTTTGTACTTTATTTTAAAGGATACAAGGAAGTCCCAGTGGACGTCGAGGTGGCCGCCTCCCAGCATTATCGAGCCTGCGAGACATACGAGGAGAAGTGTTGGCTGCGACCAACGGTGAGAGACCAAAGTGCTCACAGATTTACCAGAGAACTTGGTGACCGAGTGGCTGCGGCGTGCAAGAACATATTCAAGGACGGCTGTCCGGTCGGTAAAAAAAATTACCGGAGCTAACGAGGTGGGGGTCAAACCGACAATGAACATGACCAAGAGAAATCTCAATCATCTGTAAATACGAATCACAAGACTTTTTCCGGATGGCGAGTAAACCGGACGAAGAAGCTCCGAACAATCCTGTCGGAATCAATGTCGTCGTTAGATATTAAGGTGTCATTCTTTCTTAAGTTTTCACGAGATTGCATTGAAAAAAGTATGTATTTATTACCCGGTTATCAGATCATTTTTTACGAAATCTCGCAGTTTTTCATTGAAGAATAACCAACCCCTGAACTAACAGATGATTCATGGAATGCAAAAGAAACATGATGAAGAAAATGGTCTCAATCGAATCCAGAAGAAAAACTTACAGCAAACTGGCGCTGTCTGACAATGAGTGCAGGTGGACTAGATAATCTGCGTGGTCTTTATCTATAAAAAGCTGATTCTGTTAGCCATCGATAATCCAACGCTTAATTTTTTTTCGACGTTTCATCTTCGGTAAATAAGATTAACTGTAACCATGGCGAACTTCGGATACGTCTGATGGGTTGCGACGTGAGTATCGCGACGATGTTGTCTATCCTCTGTGATGTCAAACCCTGTTTTTTAACGCAAACATACGATAAGGGATGCGTGTGCAGAGAATCAACCGAAAAACGTATCTTATGTCTCATGATCTTATCTGAATCGATAAAGTCTGATATTTGAATTTAAACGAGGTGATTTAATTTCATATTTGCTAATCGGACTGAGTGATAATTGAATCCAGTTCGATTAGCAAAAGCAATCAAAAGACGAGTAAGCCCGAATTTTGAAATTTTAAGACTGTCAACTGAGGCTTATTTATTCTGAATCGGAGAAGAAAGTATAAAATCTAAAGTCTATGATTGATTAATTGAAATGAAACTGAAATCCGATCAAGGGGCTCAGAAACCGGGTCAGCATAAAACTTTTGGACGAATTCAAACTCGAAATGACGCAGTTTTTGGAGAATAGTATTCTCAAGACTTTCGCGAATCCCTTACAGCAAGTGTACTGGGATTTTGGAAAATGGGTCACCCCTACTGCATGACCCACATTCGGGGGATTTGGCTCCCTGCCAGGATAGATCGTTGTATCAAGGGATTCGAAGCATGCTCATCATTCCTAAACAGTTACTCTCTTCATTTATCTTTCCTCGGTCACTTTGGAGCATGTACGTGTACTTTTCAATCGATTGAACGGCAAAAATCTCACTCTGCAGATCGACAATAATTGTGAAAAAATGATCCGCCTCTCTGCTCCGAAGTAAAGTTTGAACCGTTGTCTCGGAGTCGGGGAAAGTTTTTCGGTTGATTTACCGCCAGTCTATTCAAAATCACTGGTACGATTCCAAGTTGTTGCTTTTTCAATCATTTCTTGCCCAAAGCTGTGGAAAGTCGTTTCAACATTCTCCTCAATACCTCAAAGCATCTCAAACTCCTACGACGACACTCCTCGTCAATATCCCAAAATACAGTACTTAATTTATCCAACAAGCTCGGGTCAGAAATTCTATCAGAAGTCGATAAAGGAAACAAGGGGAAATCAAAGTCTTCTTATTACCGAGAAAAACTTCTAGCAGCCCCTTAATCGCATGCTGGTCGTGGATCGGGACAATTCGAGCAAATTCTTTCCCTTCCCTCGGTTGCCACTTCTGCAGTGATCTTTAGGTTCACCTGGAATCACGAAGGAACCAGATTTCACATGATTACTTCAGCCCACCCTCGTCATTGACTTTGGGACTGTGTCGCAATGATCATTTACTCCCAAGCATCGCATCAATGCCCTGAAAAGTTTGAGGCACGATTATTCATTCGTACCCTCGTTACGAGCAATCAGAAGCGCTCAAAGTTCAGAAATCTTGAACCTCCACAGTCTCATTAGGCGTCCGATTCGAAATTCAATGTGAAAGTAACCTCGCCACTCAGGAAGTATACAAATTCGATTAGGGATTGCTCCTGGCGTTAATCGACTGCGGATGTTAATCAGCAGCACAACCCCCTACTTATCAGTTATAATTTATCAAGCACTGTTCAGAATTAGTCCAGAACCCTTCGAGCAAAGCTCGTCACGTTAGAGAGTCAAGTGAGCGTTATGAATTTCCGGGGAGAGAAAACAATTACTTTTTCCTTTGGCGAACCCCCGAATCCGAGCTGAATTACGACGGGGGACGAAGATCGGAGGGGTTAAAGTCAAGGTCGTAGGATGATTAAACCCACCTTGTGAATATAAGGGAAATTCTCCGTCGCTGTGACTGTGCGTGAGCATCCTCGCCGAGTAGCACTGCCACACCGCTTTTCTCTGTGCTTCGTCCGTTCTACTCCTGGCCCGGGCCGCCTCCTCGAGGTCGTCGAATCGCAGGACCCGTGCCACTTCCGGAAACTAGGTCCCACTTCCGGTTCAAAAATATCACACAACACAGTAACGCAGCCTGACTTGAGTCCTCACAAAATCATCTCACGTACTTTACACTTTTTTTTCTTTTATTTGTTCCAAGAGACGGACTGTCATTCACTTAGCTCAAGCTGTATGATAATTTTTAGTCACTTTATTTTATTATGAACGTTGATTTATTAGCGTATAGAACTTTCCGTGAGAAAAACTAGGGTAGAAATTGGCGGTGAAAAAGAAAATTGATACCCGAGTTGCAAATTGAGTTTCGATCAAACTTTTTACCGAAGGACTAAATGATGTATTGCGATCCTTCAAGACTTTGATAAATCGAAATTGCGAACTGAGTTAATTGAAACGGATGTATTGTGAGCATGAAATCATTGCGGACGGGTTACGTCACCGATAATATCTAGACTCTGAATCACGGAGCGTGTCAGATCCGTAGCATGTCAGAAACGAAGGTTGAAATATGAATAAATTAGACAAAAACTATGATCAGATAAATTCTGTTCAATTTTGTTGTCAGAGAAAAATTGGTTCAACAGCACCTCTGTGAAAACGAGTAACTGATCAAACATTTGTAATTGCAGATATTATACGACCGATAATACAGACCGATAAAACCGATCTGATTCAACAGCGTGCGTTATCATATTTACGACATCAATTTATTTTCAATATTCTCTCTGACCCAGTCGCAACTGCATGGTTGACTTATGGACCATTCATCAAACGCAATGTAGGGCAATGCTCGTGCACACACCTATGTGACAAACAGCCGACTCGTATATCATCTCGAGAATTCTTGTAAACTCTTTAAATTCCCATCAATATCCCAAGATACGAGAGACTCCGATGAGAATTGGTCAAACTTTTTGTCTTCACTTCACCATGATCATGTGTCAAATACTGTACTTTGAAACAGTGATTAACCAGCACTGCTCGCAAACTCTTACAAGACCAACAATCAAAGAGATTGCATTTACCTGTTCGAACAAGAACACTTTGAAAATGCGGGTGGATAAAATTTCACAGCCTCCAAAAAACTTTTCCTCTCCTCGTGGTACAACAAGCACCTGCACTTTTCGCGATTCTATAAAAGCTCAGATGAGATGAGCGACAGGACATTCGCCCAGGACGGGTTCGGTGAGCACACTGGTACAGAAACTCGGTCCAGTGAGGAGGAGAGAAGGAGAGAATCAACGGAACGGAAAGCGCAGGGTAGAAAGAGAAGCGAGCACAGTTGTCGGGGGCCAAACGGCGCAAGCTTCAAACTTCTGGGTCGCGGAAGGCCGGAGCATGTCGCTAAAATTTGACGGACGTGAGCAGAGCTGGATAAAAAAAACTCGGGTTTGTGTTCAGAGAATGTCATCATTTTCATTCGCGATTTGTCCAACTGACCGGAGGAAAAAACGGGTGTGGAATCTCGGATTTAAATTCAGTCCGTGAATCAGGAGATAGAGCAGAGAGCTCAAATATTTACCCTCTTTCACGTGAGCCTGTGGCGATTTTCACGATCCGAAGATAGAGAAACGGAGATTTAAATTCAACGGAGGTTCCCAATCCTCCGGAGTCCAGGCTCCTTATCCGTATCTTCAGTGCCCTCACCACCTGGGAGTGCTTCCAGGTAGGACATCGGATGAAAGCTTGTTCTCCGATCAATAAATTATCCAGAATGCCGATGAGGCTGTTATTTCGATCTGTGTTATAAAAATGGAGAGGAAATGGCGAAAAAAGGCACCCAGTGAAAATCCGGTTTATTGGGAGCGATCAAAGTTTACGAAGCGGGTCGAAAAGTGTTGGATACAGGCGATGATGAAGCGCAGAGCAGGGTAATGTTCGTGTGTAGTAAAAACGACGACGATCGCGAGGCCACGAGGAAATAAGGAGTTCGAACGTCATCGGATCGAACAAGGATCGACGGTTTTCTGTCGAAACCGACCATAAACCGAGTTTGGCAATAAAGTTATACGCCATAATGAACAGTTACGACCGCGAGAGGGTGACTGGGATATTCAAGTGTCTTCAAAACGAGACTCGCACATAAACCTGCTGGATGTTCACCGGGCCCTGAATTTTCTAAAGTCGTACTTGAAGAAGAAAAATCAGCGACTTTGGGGATAAGAGTCTCACCTCGTTCGAGATAAGCACCGTTTATAAGCGCAAACTTTAACTTTCTGGGCTATTCAGGTTGACGGATCGGAGATTCGGGGGTCTCGGATCTCTTCAACCCTCTCAAATCCGTCACCCAGGCTAAACCACTTCATTCTGATTGCAAGAATACCGTCATGGTTACATCGAGGGCTCAATTGCACCCCTGGGAAATAATCGAATGACAAACTATAAAAAGGTTTCACACACGAGATTGAGATTGATAAGACCTCTGAACATTTTTAATGGGTCCATTGGAAACGTGGAATTTCAATATTGCAGACAGCTTTGCCCGATTGGAAGTCAATTTCTACATGAGCTGGATCATATCTTGCAGAGGAAAAATATCAAATGTCTTCCAAATGAAGAAAAATCAATTCGTTTTGGTCGATTTTGTTCTACCTTGAGTTAATTTTCTCGATCAAGTATTTCGTACGATTTTACCGAGAATGATTAGACCGTTGATAAAAAAAGGCGATATTTGATTGCGTAGGTATTGGATTCAGAAGAAAATAGTCAGTTTAGAACCAAAACGAGCCAAGGTAGAAAAATCGAGCAAATCTGATGAATTTTGTTCCAATCCAAACGACTTGGAAGTAACCAATATAAATTTAGGATAGATTTCATCATTTTTAAGATTTTTTTCTGCAGAAACTTTTTGCTAAGTTATCGTAGTTTATGCGAGAAGTGGAATTTGATTGATATTCAATATCCGATTATCGCGTGTATCATTGATTTTAAAAGTTATCATTCGAGTTTATGATCCTCCCTGATAACCAAATGTTTTTTTTTTTTAATGATTCTTGGCTTTAGGTCAAGATCTGGTTACTTCTGCTGTAATACTACCCGAGGTGGTAGTTTCCAGACATTTTCAAACGCTGACAGAGCACTCTGCTAAAGTATAGAGCGTCC
Source organism: Euura saliciscinereae (assembly GCA_018420115.1). NCBI lineage: Eukaryota > Metazoa > Arthropoda > Insecta > Hymenoptera > Tenthredinidae > Euura > Euura saliciscinereae. The sequence continues at coordinate 34,490 of JAFFZH010014779.1, forward strand.
GTGTGGGACCACCCCTGTTCAACGACACAAACGAGCTATTCCTTGTCACGATTTCGCGGATATCTCCTTACTAGAAAAAAGCTTTAATGATTTTACCACGTGAAGAAGAGTCCGTCCCCTTTGCTTCGTGTCTCGACGGTTCATCATCCGATATGGCGACTCGTTCAATCGCCTAGTTTCACAATCTCCTATCTCCTCCTCATTTTTCACCTCCTCGTTTTTTTTTTCTTTTTTTTTCTTTATGTCGGCATATCTTTATCCTCGTACCTTCGCGGAGTCGGAGTTGACTCGGTCCATTGTTTCCGTCGAGGGTGTCACTCGTCGTCTAGCGATACCTTTCGAGGGTCGAGCCTTGTTCCCGACTCCTCGGCGTCACGTCACGTCATTAAAATACATCTTTCGAGTCGTTCGCATAAACATGTAACACCGAGGATCCCGCAAAACAAGGTCCTTAAATTAGTGTAAAATAACGACGATCTAGTCTCGAGGTTCACAATCAGAGGCGACTCGCATCCCCGAAGTCCGCTGATAGAAGAAAATAATGTAGAAAGAAAAGCTGAGCCGCAGGATATGCGAGTCACGTGGTACGTTAAATCCCCCGTAAATTGTGCAGCCGACCTAAATGGCAATTTTCATCTTAGGAATTCTTAGGAATGAATCAGAAAATCATAAACCTTACCATTTCCTCGAGCATGGTCTATATTATGAAAATTCCGCGAATTTATTTCGCGGTCTGTTTCACGGAGGTACCGAGTAATCTTAGTCTCGAGTATTCCGGACGATATTTCCGGCGTTATTAGCATCCGTAAATACGGATGAGATCGACACCGAATAAATTATCAGCGATGCTAGATCATTCCTCGGTTAGGACCTTGGCGTGGTTGATCTCGAGCCAAGAATGCGGTCAGTGATCGAATACTGATCTTGACCCTCGTTGAGACGGATCAATCCAATCCCTGAGAGGCGTAAAACAGACGTGTAAGAGGTTCCCCCCCCCCCCCCCCCTAGTTTCTAAGATCGATACCGTGGGATGAAAGAAATGGCGGGTTTTATGGGGTAGCAAAGGGGTCGGTTCCGCAGATGCGGAAAGTAGCTGAACCCAAACCAGAACCGGAACCTTGTACCGTTTCATTAAAGATTTCCGAACGTGAACGGCAACTGACTTACCGGTGTCGCCGTTTTCCCGGTGCTGTCGATGATCCGTATTCTGGGGTTTCTCACGGGCGGCAGCACCGCCTGTTGATACCTCATGGACCTTATCAGCAGGCGCTGGAATTTCACAAATAAAACAATAATTCAATCATTTTTTTTTTTACAGCTTTCGTAACAGTATAGAGGATAAATTAAGAAATTCTGAGACTTTTTTTTTAGTTTTTATATTTGCAAAAAATATACTTCATTAACTGTACAACAAATCAGCTCTTCTGCATGACAAGAAATCACTAAATTACGTCTATATACATCTTGATTTCTTGTTGTACGTTATTTCTTGTACACTTTGAAAACCGATCATTCCGTCTGCCATTCTTCACCACGTGTCGAGGGGGAAATAACTCAATCCGGGCAATTCACTGTAATTCGCATTATTTAATTGTCATTAAAATTACTTCATTATGATTCGAATTAATTTTGTTTCATTCGAATTGATTTGGAATTGAAACCATTGAAAAAAATTTGCGCTATTTCCAAGATTGATTCAAACCCGAATCCAAGTTGATTCCGATGAATTCGGAGTAATTTTCCTTTATTTCGCCTCATCCAAATTAATTAATTCTAATTTCAATTCTTTTCAATTCGCAATGATCCATCTAATGCGAATTAATTAATCTTAATTTGCATTAATCTCGAATAATTTGTATCCATTCTCGGACCGTTGACCCGTCGATTCAACGAGTTATTTCCCCCTCACCTCGTGGGTGATACTTTTTCTCTTTTCTCGAGTTTTTTGTATTCATTCAGGAGTGTTTATAGATAATTTCTAACGCTATTCGGCATCCCACCAATCATCCAGTCTGGATAATGGAAATGCTCGAGGCCTAGCTGCGTCTCTTCTCCTGCAGTAACGTCGTTTATACTCTTCGCAGTAATCGTCAGTGACGTCGCCGGGACCAACCCCTTCAAAGTCGCGGAACAGGAGTCGCCTCCAGATCTTCGGTTCCCTGCTGAGTTCCCAGAACTCTTTGGAGATTACAGCGATTCTACCGAGGGATTGAACGTCCAGCATTTCCAATATCCTGATCTTCATCTCGGCCGGAAGTCCGCGAAGACTCGGGTTCGTCACACCGGCGGACGAGAGGACCTCCCCTCTGGCTGGGGTGCTCAGGGCGTTTTTGAACCCGAAAGAAAATTCCTTCAGGTTCAAATACCGTCCGGAAATATCGGACGAGTAGATATTAACGTATCTCGCCGTCTGCACGGCCTTGCTGAACACCCTCTTATCCTCGTTGTCCAATAACAGATTCAATATCAACGTATCTCCCGATGGAATCGCAACGATCTTGCATTCCCGATCCGGCACTGGATCCAGGAAGAATCGGACCGTGTAATTACCGGTCACCTCCGATCTCCAGTCGTCGGGAATGGCCGGTGACTTTTTCGACCACCTGCGAGGATTCAAGTAGGACTGAGAATACGCCGCTTATTTTTTTATCGAGACAATTATAGGCAGTGTCTCATGATCCTCGAGGTTTCTGGATATGCGGTTTTGAACCGTGGAAAGCCGGAACACGAAACGGTTGGTCCTAGAGAAAACCGAGGTGGAAATAACTCGTTGAATCGACATATCAACGGTCCGTGAATGGATAGAAATTAATCGAGATTAATTGAAATTAAAAAATTGGTGTGTCAAGCCCGGATTGAGTCATTTCTCCCTCGGCGAAAAATTTGTACGACGTTTTTCGTTGCTCTAGACATTTTTGCTTCTTTTTGGTGAATTCAGGCTCAGTCGTCCCGTTTTGTGCTTGTGTGAAAAAAAAAAATACATATCTAGATAATTGATAGAAGAACAAAAAACGTAGTACAAAGTTTTCTCTAGGACCGATCGTTTAGGTGTTATGGTTTGCCAAAGTTCGAAAATTCAGATGCAGAAATCTTAAGGGTACCAAAAATAATCGATGCATCGATTGATCAGTTATCACAAAATAATCGCACCGGAATTGATTCAATCGGTTCAAATTTCAAGTGTAAATCTTATACAAATATCGGAAATTTTTTTCACCTCTAGACATCATAATTTCAATACACATTGATTTTTTTTATCCCGTCAGTGAGAATTTATCAGAAATCTGTGAAGCATTGCGAGAAAAAAATCACATTTACAGTGAAATTCGGGTCAGAAGTATGAGAAAAAAGTAAAAAAAATTCGCAGTTAAATCGATTATATAAGGAAAAATAATCGATGCTTCGATTAATCGATTATTTTTTGCCATTTCTACTCGGAACTCAGCCTCAGTGACCACCGTATACTTCGCAGACCAAATTAAGCAATCGGAAAATGAGGGTTTCCAGTGATTGGGAAATTATTTGGACAAATTTGGAAAATGATTTCCATAATTTGAAAAACTTTTATATTTTTGACCACTTTTATACCTAATCAACTTTTTTGCTAGTTAATATTTTTTGGAAATTCAAACGCCATTTTGAAGAGGAGCAAATCGCCCACAGATCGAAACTATAGCCAGTATTTAAAACCTATCGTAGCGATAGAAGAAAGTAGGAGGGCAAATCCTCCGAAACATTCGATTTATTCATCGATTCCTGACCAGTCTCAGGTATAATCAATATTATACATTCATATTTATACGTGTATACTTTTGCAATGGTAGAGATACCTAATGATTGCTGATAAATACTACGGGTGCTGAAATAATTCGGCATCCTAACTTTATTTGCATTTTTCTCGAAAATGAGTTAACGCGAAAACGAAATCCCGACTTCGGGTTTAACTTTATGAAGTTATGATCGTATCATCGACTGCATAACAACGAAACTGTCATGGCGGGCAACATAGTCACTTGCTGTTAATTGTTAATAAATACTCGAAAATTCTTTTTCTCACACCCGGTCGCAAAATGCCACTTTTCATACCTCTTGAGCGGGCGCAAAACAGATCTTTTCGGCCCTCGGGCGGAAAAGTCCTTTGCGCCCGCTAAAAGCGGGCGAAAGAGACTATTTTCCTGCCCTCGGGCGCAAAGTGCCGTTTTGCGCCCGCTCACTCGGTCTGAAAAGAGGCATTTTTGCAGACCAGGTGTTGAGAAAAAAATCGTGTGCAACACGGGCGCGAGGCTATTTTGGCGAGTGTGATTGCAGTACACTCGCCTTCGGCTCGTACTGCAAATTTCACACTCGAAAAATAGAGTTTTGCGCCCTTGATACACAATGTACTATTCCAAATAATGAAATATTTTCCTCATCGGAAAAACAGTGAAATCGGTTAATTTGTCTGCCAAATACACGCCTCATCAATTTTTCTCAATTACTAATTACTGTTTCTTTTTCAAATCATGAAAATAGTTTTCCAAATTTGTCCAAATGATTTCCAAATCACTGGAAACCTTCATTTTCAGACTGTCTGCCAAGTACACGGTGGTGCCTGAGTGACTATTATCGCGTCTATACCCTTGATCGTTGTCTGTCACCACAGAGAATCCGGCCTCCGTCATCAGGACGATCACCAGCGCCATCGCGTAGTCGTGGTGAACGGCACCCTCGCCAAGCGTTTTCGCGATATTCTCGAGGTTCGTAGAGAGCCGAAACGGCGTGCATTCCTCGACCAACGTCAGCTCCGACATTTGCGGTTTACGTTCACACTCGTGACAGCCTGAATCGAAACTCGAAACTCATGGCCTGCGATCGTCCCGCGGTCTTATCTCTTATGAGAACTCGACACGAAATTCCGAGACCCGGTCGGTAAAGAAGGAATCGGCCGGTACCGATGAAATCCCGCCGCTAACAACAAGAATCTCCCGCGTTCTACGTATCCTATGTTGTTGCGCTCACATTTTTGTTGACTATTGGTGCTAATAGGACGAGAGGCGCTGATGGTGCGCGTTACCGATGCAGTCTGACGTTGGATCGAAACGACCGATTGTTTTTGGAGTCTTCTAACTTCTTCAGATCGGATGAATCGATTTTTGAGGTAATTCTTTGTAACTGTGATCGATTCAAATAAATAAATATCGATGATTATTCTTGTTGAGAAAATGATCGGGGATCATTTGAAACGGTATTTGTGTGATTCACCGAGATCCTAGTTCGTGACATCATTCGGCTTCCAGCAACTTGTTGCACGATCCTGTTTCCGCGGATTTTTTTTTTCTCTCTTATTCTACTTATATGGAAAATATGTTCTTACAGGATTATAGTAACCCTGATGAAATTTAAGTGGGACATACGATATGCCGTGTGATAAACTGACCTGTTGATCCAACGAGCGTGTCATCGGTATTTGACACTTGCACTAGATCATCACCAACTAAAGTATTTGACACACTTGATACGACCGAGACTTCCGATTCGGCCATTTTCAGGTTAACTCGCGCTAACCTCCTAGCCGCTCGCCACATTCGAATCAAAACTTTTTCGAAACTTTAATCTGCGACTGTCCGTCGGTTTACGCCATCATCAAACGATGGCGTCCTCGGACTGTGAAGGCGGTGCTGACGCCTGGCGGTACCGCGGTTCAACTAAACAACGCGACGTTTCCTTTAATTTGAATGTTACAATTTATCAGGAGAGAAAGACAGGGTGCTGTTGGCTCGTAAAATCTTGATCATTTGTTTTTAACTTTTCGTTTGAAGAGAGGAAGTTATTGTAATCACCCCGAAAATTAAAACCCAGACAACTTTGAGTTCTGTGTTGTCTGGAAAGTTGAGTTTTTACAGGATCATCACGTTTTGAGGTCCAGAAAATCATCTCCAACTGTTTGAGCTTTTTTCAAACTATTTTTCGAACTTAGAACTGACTAGATTTAGTAATTTTTGAATTATTGACATACCAAAATTCTAAAAAATACAATAAAAATTATGATATCCTGAGAACAGATCAACAGATCTGGTCAACAGATCGCTGAACACGAATCTGAAGTCAGTATTGCATAGTTTAATTTCACGTATTCGATGTTGCAAAAAAAAAAAAAACATTTCGATTTCGATTAAAATTGGTACTCGAACGTTTTTTGGGTAACATTTGCGAAATTCAAAATATCGGATACGATTTGCTGGGGGAAAAACAATAAAAAGAAAATAAATAATGGAAAGTACCAAGAACTTGAATCATTGAAATCTTCTGTCTTCATTTCTCTACTTCTTATTACTTTTGCAATCTAGATTAGTTTCGCAATCATTCATAATCCTTGAGATCTTAAATTTTTTTAATAATCTTGCAATCTCTGAAATTGTCTTTTTTTTTTTAATATAAACTTGCTATCGTTGTTACATTTGTGTTATCGTAATTTTAATCAGTGTCTGCGATTTTAAGTTTCTAGGGAATAATTGAAAATTGGTCAGGGAAAATAAGCGAAGGAATTGTCTTGGTTCGTTTTTAATGGCGAACATGCACAACGACGTCCTAATAGCATTTCATACCATGTCCTAATTTTTGTTCAAGTTACACAGAATCAAGCAGTGAAATTTTTTCAATGAATCATCATCAACAACCTGAATACAATTTAGGATTCACTTCAATTTATCATCCGACCCAAAGTCCTCGGGTTTATGGATCAACCAGCAGATCAGTAGCGGGTAGAGACACGCTTCCGTGTCCTGAAATCGCGTAGGGCAACGGAGAAAGTCCCTTGATCAGATTTCCACGCTCCGAACAGAAGCATTCCACGCTCTTCAACGACCCCATGTAGACCGTGGTGACACCACCGATTATGAGGAGCTGATTTCCTGATGGAATTCAGGATAAAATTTGTGTCAGTCACACCCAGATGCATCTATAGTCGGAGATATCGAATAATCGAACCTATGGAGCTTGTGGAGTGTCCGTGGCGGGCGATGGCCATTTTCGCCTCCTGACGCCACGCGCATATCTCCTGATCCCATAGGTCGATGCTGTCCATACTTTCCGTCACATTTTCGGCCTTAGACGTATTTCCTGCACCCCCGATCACGTAGAGGCTGTCGGACACGACGTACATCGAGGCGAAACAACGAGGGGACCGGAGCTGCGCCGCTTTCAACCACCTTGAAACGGAAGAACCGTGAAGGAACCGATTTGGCCATAGTCTCTTCGTTCCCTTACAAGTTCTCCAGCGGATCGTAGCACTCGACTTCCTTGGACAGAGGCTCCTTCTTCGACTTCGTCATCCCTCCGGCTACCCATATCCGGTTTTGGTACTTCGCACTGGCTGGTCCCACCCTGGCTGTCGACATCGGCCTCATCTCCCGCCAGACGGAATTCGTAGGGTCGAATGATTCCACGGACCTTAGTGCTCTGAGAAAAGGGAAGGGAAGGGATCAAGCGAATTCACGTTTTAGAATTATCGAGTGTCGCTCACATCCCGTTCCTGTCCTGACCACCGATGGCGAATATTTTCCCGTGGCTGACGACGAGGCTGAAGTTTTTCCTCGCAGTCAACATGGGGGATTCGTTGAACCAGACGCGACTTGTGGGGTCGTAGCTCCATACCGTACCGACGACCATGCTTTTCTGCTGGATATCGTCTTCCCTCGGATCAGCGCCGCCTGAATTATCGTCATATCAAGGAGAATAATATCGTCTGCCCGAAGACGCCGAGGACTCGTTTCCCTCGGGTGAAAAATTCTCGTCTCTCACCCACTAAGTAGACCCTCCCCTTCAAATAAACTACGGAATGATGGTGCCTCGGCTCAGGAATTTCTCCAACGAATTCCCAGCTGTTCTCGAATGGCTTGAACCTGTACACATCCTTCCCCGTGTTTCCCGTGCACCCGTATTCGGCGTGAGGGTCTATTCCGCCGAAGACCAGCACCGCCTCGCGGTCGGGATAAAAAAGCGAACTTATCTGCTGAAAGGTTTTCGCCTGCGGTCCAAACTGGCCAGAGCTGAAACGTGGATGGGTCAGGAAACTGGATTTTCTGCAGCTATAATCATGCGATTTGTCGTACTAACAGCGGCCGATCGATCCCGAAGACGTTCTGCACGTGGCCGCCTCGAGATTTCGGTTTGGATTGATTCTCTGCATTCTGCCTCAGGGATTCTCGAGTCGTTTGTAAATCGATGGTCGACCGTTCTCCAATTCTTGGTGAAAACGGATCATCGGTGTCCGTGTTTTCGGACGGTGTGACAGAGCCGAACCTCTCCTCGCATCGGCGGAAGAAAGACGGTGACCTTATCGTCTGTATCGGTTTAATCACGTCGACGAGATTCGTCGAGCTCTCCGCAGTCTGGACGTTGTTGGACTGACGATACTTTTGGACGCTGCGAGGCGTCGGCTGCGGCGATATCGCATCAAACTACCAAAGAATTCGGTCTTTGTTAGGGAACAAGACGAAAAGAATAACCTCCGATTCGAATACCGACCCGTAATCCTTCAAGATCCTTCTGCGAACTGCTCCGCTCATTTTCTTCACTCGGAATCGTCGTTTTGGTCAGAGAATCCCGTTTTTTCTTCCTCGGACTCAGACAAGACTCTTTATCTTCCGTCAAGCCTTTATCTCTGCACACAAAGCTCGACACTTTTACCGGCTCGAGTGGTTTGTGCAAATTTTTAGCCACAGGCATTCCCAACAGTTCAGCCACTCGTTTAGCGTTCTGTTGTTCCTCCGACGAGGTTTTCCTGATCTGTAACAACACCGCGAATTTCTTCGTCAGTTAATCTCCTCTTTGTCGCAGCTGCTCGACACTCGCCTCATTGAACCGCCTCCTGGCTTTGTACCCTCTGTAAACCGCCTGGATCGTGGTTGCAGCCTCCTCCTCGGACTTGGACGAATCTGCGAGATCGTAATCGTAATTTTTTCCATACCTCCCGAGCTGCTTCAGTTCTACCGGATGCTGATACTTCTTCTCATTACGAGACAAAATCTCCTGCTGCTTCAAGATCGAAAGATTCGGTTCCCACTTCTGGTAACAGTAGACTTGCTGCTCGTCGATCTTCGTCTCTTCGTTCATCGTCCTGGCCAAGTCCTAAAAATTGAGAAACAGACGTAAAAAATCCTGAAAAATGTACAATCTTGAATCTTTACCGTTCCAGCCGGTCTCCCAATCGCATTCTGGAGGTCGCACAGCCTCGAAGATGGTTCTCCAGCCTCGAATCCGTTCTCCGTCTTGACGAGGACGTTTTTACTTTGATCAGGATTTTTGTGCTCCTTGAAAGAAGAGAACGGTTACAGTCGTGTAATTTGGTAGATAGCACCACTGGGCATCATCTCAAGGTAAGAGTTATGCGCTGTAAGTGCAACGAGGTAAAATTTTCCGATATCAGTGACATAGAAAACGAACTCTGACCTTAGACCACAGCGACATGAACTCTGACCTTAGACTATGCCACTGTTCGGCACAGGCGACTTACAGGCATCCCCTTGCTTACCTCGAGATGGGTAATTGATTAGTGGGACGAAAGAAGAGGGCGGTAGGTAACCAGGAGATAGGAGATCCTGGAAAATAATATCCTTGAACGACGTTGTTTGAACGCGACCCTGACATCGCCCGGACCATAGGACTTACCAAATTTAGAGACTTTGGGCAATCTCCCAGGGGTCGGAAGAATTGAGAGTTTCTTCAATCAAGAGCTACTACGGCAGTATTGTATTCTCGGGGTTGATTGCAACAGAGTGCAAAGGAAAAGCGCGAAAGAGCCAGAGAGTGGGTGAGATTTTCAATTAGATTAGTGTTTGCACTCTCTCCTTGCTGCAACCTCGACTGAAATTCTATGTTGCTTTCAAGGAGTGAACAAACCCGGCGATCGTTTCAGTGAGTGTAAATTATGGGGTTCAACTCTGCGGTACGTTCGAAAACAAACTAGTTTAAAAGGTAACTCGAAAACCCGTTATAATAAGTTCGCTCAATGTCCTGTTATACAGTGAGCAAATGAGAGCACGAGAGTTATCGGCTGGTATATTTCAGTTCAGACAAAAAGACACACAAACACACTGTACATTTTCAGATTTTCACATAGACAGAGATATTTTGTTAATTTTTCTGCCACTGATTTGACCTAGGATTCGGTTCCGGTCTACTCACCGACTTCGCATTTCTGTCCAAACTGCTGAGGTACTCGTTCAAAATTTCTGGCGGTACCATCATGCTGGCCGGAGTCCCTGGGGGAAGGTATGCAGGGACTGGCATTTTCGGTTGACTCGAGGGCTGCGGATACTTGAGGACATTGCTTCGACTTCCGGGGTTGTTGTGGCTATTCGCAGGGGGTCCTAAACACGAAATCACATCATCACGTGTAGCGGATCACATCAACGGCTTAGTTATTTTTATCACCTTATCACACAATGTCACATCAAGCTGATAAAAATAATGATCAATAAGTAATTAAGACACATTATTGATGAAGAAAAGTGTGACATCCAGCTAGAAGGGTTCGAATACTGGGTCCTTTTAGTATCATTTTATTCCAGTATTGGCACGGTTTCTGACCCCTGGATGTCAGAAGAATCTAGTGCTTCATAAAAGTTCAATTTTTGATCATCAATTGAACTATAGATTGAAAACACGATCGTTTCGAGCTTGAAAAGTATGAATTTGTGCAGTAAAACACTTCCCCGCTGATTTAGAAAATAATGAACTTAGCCGATCTCTTCATAACGTGAGGAACAGGGCCGTTAACGTTACTCCATATCAAACTCATTAACGGATGAGATAAAATTACCGGTGGAGCCTCCCTCCATAGGGGCATAATTTTGACCCGAAAAATTTCCTCGTGTTCTCGATGGTGGAGGTGAGGGCCCCTCCTTCGGGGGTGAATTTGGTGGGGTGGGTTTGGTCCTTGTCTTTCTAGGCGCTTTTAATTCCGGCATTCTAGTTCTTTGGTACTCTTCTAGGTACAGTAGAAATTCTCTGTACGTTACGTAGTTCTGTATGAAATATTGAAGAGAATTGTTACCGTTTGCTGTGTATGTGTGCTCGCCTATTGTAAAACGCAGGAAAATACATCAAGATTCTGAAAGGCAATCAACTCGAACCCACCTTGTCTTCGCCAGCCCAGTTTCTGTTCGTCGGTTCCGTCAGACCCAACAAATCGATCCAATGGTAATAATCCTCCGTCTGGTTACCGTACCAGTATTTTATTATCACAAAACTGTGGACGTAATAAATGAGAAAGGGATCGGAAAATCGAACGTCGGATTCATCTAATCGTGACAAACTCGGGGCTTTAACTCACGCCAGTCCGTCGTCGACCATTTTCTGGACTTCTGGATACGACATCAGTTCCATGAACTCCGGATTTTCGGGGTTTCGCTTGACATCGACCAGCTGCCATGGAGCAATTAGTCCGAATCTGACGCACTTCAGGACCTCGAGGAGGTACTGTCTCCTTCCTTCCCAATCGTGCATGAGCCACCGCACAGCAGACATGAGGACTTCCATCTCGCTGTGGGGTGAAGGTGGTGAGTTTGTTCAGTCAATCGATACCAGGGATTAATTATATATATATATTCTTGATCGAGGTTGAATTTCACCTGTTAACGCAGATGTAATTCGAACGGAGTAGGGAGCACAATTCCTCGACGGATAATTCGAGGAAATCCTTGGTGCTGACTAGCATGAGGAAGAACTTCATGATCCGAGGTACCATCAGTTCCATCACAGCCGTGTTCCCGATTTTCCTGGATTCGAGGTATAGGAGGAAGGCGGTATCCTCGCAGAATAATTCATCGTTGTCGATGAACGCCCAGCACTGTTCCTCAAGCTCTGCGAAATCGTAAGTGACAGTTATCCGTTTGAGGAGTGTGAACTGAACTATTAATCTTCCAGTCGCTTGCAAGATTTGTCTGACGAGAACGAGAACACACGCTTTGTGTTCACGTGACAGAATAAGATGAGATGAATGTCACGCGAACAATTTTCACACCGTTATCCCTGCTTTATTTCCCTTCTTCTCCACGAGCAAATTCGTGTTTGTGTGCAGCGAGAAATTCTCTCGGTGAATTATTATGGCATTTGAAACCCACAAGCCCAGCGACGGTAAAAAGGTTCCCAGAACTTCTTTAGAATAGTTTTTACCCCGCAACTAGACGTGAAATGCTTGAAGCCTTTCAAAACTTTCAGTTTTCCAACCCTCCGAGAGACATCTTTTCAACGAAACGCTTCTCACTATGCACACTAGTACCGAATCACTGTATTTCGGTCGAGCAACAATCTGACATGCTGCAAGCTCTTTTGCTCGTTAAAAGTTTAGTTTCAACTAGACCTCTGTGTTCTGAGGTCTTGAGAAGCACCTTCAACTATATTCAGACGGTTTTTCAATTTTTTGAACTTTCGTGCGAAAAGAAAATTCTCAAAAATGGAATGAAAATTATGATATTTTGATAACGGATCAACGGATTGTGATACTTACATTGATTCACTCATTTTGAATGTTTATTTCAAAGTTATTTCACAAAACTTCGGTTCGCTACAAAATGGTCTGCAGGGCAAATAAATACTAAGGCGACGAATTCTGTAAGAATAGTATCCAATCTCACCTTTGACCCCAAGGTATTGTGCGGCAGTGAATATCTCCAAAATATTGTCCCTCCTCAGCAGATGGCAGCTTTCACAGGTCGGGCTGATCATCCAGTCGTATATGATCGAGAAGGCTTTCGACGTCACGCTGCTCTACATTTAACCGATGTATTAGGTTACCCATTCCTACCCGAGTGTCGCGACATTGATGCTGATATCGTGAGACAAAATCGTCCGAGAAAGTATTTTCGTGGTAGCAGTATCGATAAAAGAGGGGCTCCCATTCATCCAACGGCAAATAGAGTCAAATATAGCCAACCAAGGGGATAAAATTGGTCCAAGGTCAGCTGGCGCTGAGCCACCGATCGTGGGGTTGAAAACCAAGAGAGATAGAAGACTCGGGATGCTGACACAAGGATTGGGGCTGGTCGTACGACCCCCTCATCCAACGTCAACTCAAGTATTAGGGTATATCGATTTCCCGTCCCCCTTTCGCCGAGCTAAACTCCTCAAGACATTACGCCGCGACCGCGATACGCGATACCTACCTCGCGGGGTCACGAAGTCGCTCATCGTCGAGGAAAAACAAATTTCATCGAGTCATCCAAAAAACGTCGAAAATAGAAGCTCGACGAGTAGAAAGAAAATGTTATTGGCTAGAATAAAAAAAAAAAAAAAAGAGAAAACTATGACGCGGATCGAGCGGCTAGCAGCCCTGATTCGAAAAAGCTCCGCGGTATACAACGGCATCGTCGAGGAATGAGACCGTAATATAATACGTTTAGCTATACGTGTAGGATATAAACGGTTACTTTAACACCGCGAACGGCACCTTAGTCAACCTCAACGAACCACCCCCCAGCCCACGTAGCCTATACGAGCTATCTTACTGCTTCCACGAGCAACCCACCCCGCGGGTTTGTATCGCTCCTCGCAACCGGATCCCTCAGCAATAAATAGCTAGGCTCCCTCTATCACCGTGTGCTTCGGTCTGATAATATTAAGGCCAGCAATGAAGTGGGAAAGTGGGAATTTCACAAACGATCGGTCGTTCCATGCGAGTAAAAAATAAATTGAAAAGCTCGGACCTTTGTTTGACTTTAGAGAAAACGCGATTTATACGAAAGACAGAGATGAAGGAGGTTCACAATTCGCAAGGTTAAAGGGTACGAATATAAGGGCTCTGGAGACTAGCACCGCTCCGTCACTCTGATAGGGTGCTCAGGGTTCTCTCGAGTCCGGTTCAGTCAGAGAAGGGCGTGGATGAGGATAGTTACCGTGCTTTGATTCTTCCCCCTCATCCAATGAAGATTCGAGTACGTATTTTATACGAGTGGTAAAACTTACCCCAGTGAGATCAACCTCCTTGTAATTTTTTTCGTCGAAGAATGTGCTGTAGCTTTGAAGAACCAGCAAATGACAGTGGAACTCGTCGTGGCCGAGTCGTATTATGCAATCCGCATTTCTGCACATTCGAAAGGTTAAAACGATGCGTGGTCGAAATTGGAGATGGACAAAGACACTCACTTGTAATTCGTTATACGCCTCGCGAGCTCCTGATACAAGTCTGTTTTTTCTGGCAGAATTATGTTCTCCCAATCGATGGGATGATCTCCGTTGAAACCGAGCCTAAATCGAACCAATACTAGCTTAGATAGATATGCAAAGATGGATATTGAAAAAACAGAAGTGAAGACAGTAACCGTGATAATTCTCAAACAACACGAAATTGTGGCTTGACTAATTGTCAAGTTGACAGCTCATCGACTAAATAGTGACCTTTGACTTAATATCGACTCTTCAACATCTGGTGGACTGAAGCAGGGTCATAAGTTGTCCATACGTCAACTTTTAGGTAGCAAGTATGACAAGTAGACAAGAAGTGAAGTTGATAGTCGCGAGAGTCGACAATTGTTGGCTAATTGGAACACGAAATTTCGAGGGATCACACTAACGCTGATAAGGGAGTATCGTTGCCTGGCATCGCATGAGACGCGGTCGCTTGATTACTCTGGTTCTCCATGTCCCCGTGATTCTGGTTCGACCTGAACGGCTGAGTCCTTGGTCTGTATTCGCCCTCTACGTGTGACGCTTTCTGCTGCGTCTGGGGAGGATGAGGTTTATGGTGAGCTTGCTATGACGGGATGCCAAAGGGCTCGTCTCACCTGCAGGTGATTAACCGTCGAGGGGCTGATACCCGAGGGTAGATCTTGCCTGCTGGCATCGATTCCGGACCTTCCAATGTCGACGCCTGCCCGACTGAGTTCAGCCTTGACGTTAACTTTGGTGTGTCTCGGATCTGCAACGAGCACGCTAACTTTCTTGGACTCGAACACGACCTAGAACAACTGTACGTCTGTTTCGCTCCTGTCTTTTGAGTGATTCCGCCGGGCTGCCGGAACCGTGGTGACTCGGAACGAACCTGATTCGGGATGATCTTCAAGTTTCCACTCGGCGTTGCCTGGAACGGAAACACGCGGTTCGCCTCGTCGCTGTTCACTTCGATCAGACCACGACTGTCCACTGTATTCTTCGGGGGATGATTTTGCATGTGTTGCATCAGATAACTGAGATTGTGACTTCCGTTCATTAACGGATGGGCTTCTGCGCTACTTTGTCTTCCCAAACTGGAGTGACACACTCGGGATTAAACACTTTCAAAGCAACGGTAAAAGTATCTCAATTACTTGACACGATGAGCCATTTGCCTCGGAGTGCAACCTGGTACGTCAAACTGACGACATCGCTCCTTCACGTTGTGGCCTGGGATGCTTAAATTTATCTTGACCGCCTCGCGAGCTTTGACAGTCTCCTGATGAAATACTCCTGCGGTATTCTTTCGAGGGTTACAAAAATTTGATCTAACTTCTTCCAGTTCCTCTTTCCGACGCTGTCTTCTCAGCGCTGTTCTCTTGCGCCGAAACGGTGGCTTGGAAGAGATAACCTCGGCTTTTACCGAAAGTCTGACTTCACCTCTGCGTATGATTGCGCAAATTTGAATATACCGAAGATTAGACAAATCGAAGAGCCGATCTACCTGCTATTCTGGCCGGGTACACGAAACGACTCCTCTGATACCGAAGGCCTCGCTTGATGCTCGGACGAAGATGGCGGCGGTACTGCAGGGAGTTTATTGTGATAGAGAACGACGACGCTACTTTTACTATTATTCTCCTTGGGGCGCGGCGAGGTGCCAGGTTTCTCTTCGGGGATAACTACACAAGTTTAGGGAAAAGGAGATCATTCATGAACTCGCTACTCACGCACACCGTGCTTATCCGGTTTCCAGAGACAAACACGGTGTGGAGTTTCAGAACAAATTCTATTCATAAATGTATTCAATTACACGCTAACTTTGTTCCGGGTGCTAAATAATCAGTGTATATTGAAACTAACTTTTTTTATTACTGTGCTGCCGAATGGCCCTGATGATGCGAGGCGTTCCCTTCTTGCTGCGGGAAAAAACTCGCTGAATTATTTACCGTTGATTTTGTTTAATTCATTTGTTTCAACTCTCGAGGGCTCGAGTGTTCATTTCATCAGAAAAAAAGTTTGATAATTACCAGAGGTTTAGGTGGGTTTTGCCGCTGGGCCCTTCGCCCCCGGAATACTTTGCTTCCGCGAATGTCACTTGATGCTGTGAAGCAAAATGACTGTTTGAACTCTCAAGCCGGGGTAAATTTACCACAGAATATCGGGGAGGAATCGAATCAACAGAGTTTTGTGGACTTATGAGAAACGAAGGGAAACGATATTTGTAAAATGGTCGCGTTTCCGTCTCCACCTACCTCATACTTATCCGGACGTGCCTTTTCCGAAATACATTGAAGACTGGACGACCGTTGGAGAGAAATATTGGACGACGGGTCGTCCCTGTGGACTGAAAGAAACCTCTAGATTGTTCGACTCGCGTTTTTTCATAAAAAGATGGATGGGCAGCGCCTCGACGTTTCTCGATTCCTTTTTGCTCCCGTTTTTCTCGTTATCTCTTTCCGTAAAATAATTTCCTTTCAAACGATAGGAACCGAGGGAAGAGGCGCTCCGTTTTTCTCATATATTCGCAGGAACACAAACTTACTTACTTCACTTACGTAATTTAGTCTTGAAGCGATTTTGGGGCAAATTTCTATTATTCACAGACCGATCGGATACTTCGAGGAGATTTGGCAGCCGGGATTCGTCATCTGATCGTTTCAACAACAGTCTTCGAATATCGCTGGCGGGTCGCGGCTTATCGCGATAACGTGGCACCCTGGAACAATCAATCCCTCAAGTCCCGCCCCGCGGATTTACCCTCCGTATTATCCCCTGTTCCGGCCGAGGGAATGAGCTCACCGTAAATTTAGCAAATCGAGGTCAGGGGTGAGAAACGACTCTTCCTCGGATGATGTGGACGTGTCTAAGTTCTCCTGCATCGAAAATAACGGATTGATACCCGGCCTCGAGCGAGGTATACCGGAAAAAAAGGCAAAACTCACTTCATAGCAGCGTGGAAAGCCTTTTCGCATGATACGTCTCACATCGACTTCGTGTGACGCTTATCCCACTCTTTTGACTTTTTACTACCTATGTAGTATCATAAATTACCGGATAAAAATATATTGTATAAATGAATATGCTGTGACGTTTAAAATGGCCAGAACATTTGTAAAAATGTGATTTGTGCTTGCGGAGAGGCCTTAGATACCGAACATATGAACGAAAGACAAACATCAGACTGCGCTCGGTGATATGAAAATCTGAGGTACGACGGAACTGATGATACAATAACTTCATGATGAGTGGAGAAATTCCAAATCAGCGAACAAGGTTCTGAAGCTTGATGAATTTCAGCTTTAGAATTTGTATTCAGTTATCTAGAAAATTGAGGCATCCAGGTGTCATACACGGAATTAGAGCTTTCGAAGAACATAATGAGATATCGATATCTTGTTTGCAGTGGAACCCTGTGAAATTTTGAAGAACTGATTCATTAAAAATGAGTCAAATTACCGAACTAGACTTATTCAAAGGCATCTGATGACCACAATAAAAAATGGAGACCAAGCTGTTTCAATCACTGTTTGCGATTCGGTTTTTCTGTATTCTTCTTCACAGAGTCATTTTATTTCGAAGATGGAGTAAGACGTGGTGGATTTTGGAACGTGTTAAATTTCTCATATTATCAGTCTGCATGTATATCGAAATTGAAGAAATATAGTGAAAAGTCAAATAGTCGGTGAAAAAAGAAAAAAAAAACGACTGAGCTCGTGGAAGGAGGCAGACTGACTGCTGTACCACCACCACGAATCCAGATTTCGTCGTATAAACTAGGGACTGTTGGGGAAAATCGAGGGGTTTTGGCGGCGGCTGGCGTCGGCTCGTGGCTGTATCGATCGACTAGACGTCCCGGTGACCTCGACCCAGTACCGCCCCGAACACACTCCGCACTCCACGGCCCGCCGACCCGGGTCAGTTAGCACCCCCGTCAAAACACACCGCGAAACGAAGGAAGCGGGTTGCCTACATCCTCGACACGCAGGAGCAGCTTTCTTCGAACGATCAAGGAGTTAAAACTTCTCACTATTCCCGTGATATCTTACCTAATCGATACCGAGTTCATTACTCGTTCGTTAAATTCACTCGTTTGAGGAATGATGTTTGGTAAAGTTAATGAAATGTTATTCTCACCCCGACTCAGGACGACGTTTCCCCTAATTGGATCCACTGTCTAGTTTAAACGAAGCTACCGTAATAACACTCAGCTTGTCTCTGGAAACTGGCCGACCCGGTTTACTGGCAGGGTGCAGCTGGCCACTTTCCAGATAAAACGACATTACGAGGGTTTTTCATTTTCGTTTCGGTTGAGGTCCGCGTGGTTGACGAGGGATTCAACATCGGTCCCAGAGTCTTTGTGACCTTCGACTGACGATTCGTAGTTTTCACGTGATATGAGATATTTTTTCAGCCTTTTCTCTCTGAAATATTGTTCAGTGAAACGGGAGAAGAATTTCATTTCGTCATAATATGAGACTCGTATGGCTGTTAGCGAAACTCGAAATGCTGTTACTTTTGCATGTGGTTTTGACGGAGAGGTAAAAAAGGTACAATTCGAGAATGGAGCCGAATACCGTTGCCTGGGTGGCTCAACTCCATCGCGTTATTATCCGGGACTTCAGCGTTAAGCTCGACGCTTTGGATGTTATGAAATTCTTTTTTCGCTACGCTGTTATTATACCGTAAAAAATACCGGTGAAAATGATTATACTTTTATTTCTCTCCCGAAAATATGAAACCCTTGCCTTCTACTCTGGGAACATGAGAAAATTCTGGAAATTCTCGACCATTTGATATTTTATTTCTGCACGGCTGCATTGTGAATAAAGTATGGTTTTCGTCAACAGAGGATAAAACTCTTTTTACAACAATAAACGTCCATATTTTAGCCACTCTGACCGTGGTAAAACTCGAAGCGTACAATAAACGTTGTGAAAATCGAATCGTGATCAAAATTATTACCCAAGATGAAATTTTTCCGAATAAAATCAGAATTACGTTCGTTGTTTCGATTGTTACAATAATTTCTTCGAATTCTAGTCTACCGAAGGAATAAATTTGAATTGACCGCTCCGCGCTCCAGTTCTGGACCATTCGCGTAGACTGGGGTTGCCAAGGTTACGGCTCGCGTCACAACCACCCTCATCCTCATCCTCATCCTCGTTCTCATCCTCGTTCTCATCCTCATCCTCATCCGCCTTCATTCCTGCCCCTTGTCGTCGGTCTACTCCCACGCCCGACACCCACGCGCGTTTTCTCCCCCACAGGACGGACTCTGCGTTTCCCCTATAATCGCCCTGCTCTCGTTCCCACCAACCAAAAGTCTCGCCCTCTCCCCTATCCAGCGCATTGTCTGCGTAGTTACTAAGCTTTCTTTTAAACTTTCTGTACGATCATTTTTCCCCTTGTTGCTTTATTTCTTTATTCCCTTATTCTTGAGGACCTTCTTTGTACTATACCTAAAAACATTTTATTTGTTTCAATTTTGCCCTTGTTTCTCAGAATCGCGATCCTACACCCGAAAATTGATCGATTAATTTCCTAAAAGGTAACAAATTTTCACCAAAATCGAAAAATCGTCCACTTTACTGATTTGCATTGAAATTGACATGATACCACATCATACTTGAAAGATTGTGAGAAGTGGCAAAAAAAAATTCTGAAAAATCATCAGATTTGAATGAAACACAGTATTTCCAGCTTGGGGTGATTTCGAATTTTTTTTACATCAAATGTACAACCAGAGACACTAAAAACTTTCCAGCTAAACGGACCGTCTACGCTTTTCGGAATTATATCATCTCCGTATAGTCCTGGTAGGACACAACGTCTCGATATCATTTCCGAAGAGTTGGTCAGATAAAAGACGCCCGGATAAAGTTGAGACCTAATTAGTTCCACTCTGTCAACTTTCTTCGAAAAGATTCCACCAGGAATGAAACTCGCGGGTTCGATCTCCTGCAGGAATATATGTGACCTGCTGCGGTACCTGAAATGAGAGAAAAAAAGTAGGTGTGAAAAAGCTGCGACTAAAGTGAAGCTAGTGCACAATGAAACTGGACAGAGATCTGAAATTACGATGACAGAATCCGAGTAAAAGGCACGGTAAAGTCTAGTTAGAGTCGGAATATTCAATCGTCGACGCTGCTGCAAAGCATGGTTCCGCGTTTTTTTTTTTTTTTTTTATCACGTTGATTTATATTCGCGTATATACGGTCCTGAGTATTGGAAACGCGGGCGCGAATTATCCTGTCGCAATGCAGTCGGTGATCAGGATCGAACCTCTCGCGATTTTTTACGAAAATAAAAGAATTGTAAGAAATAAAAGTTTGTAAATCTTCTTCACGCCTAAAATGGAGAGAAAGTGATACAAGTTCGACGCGACGGGCTGCACGCGACTGCGCGACCTTTGCATAATCTAAAAACTCGGGAAATTGCAGCGAGAAGCCCGATCGGTTACGTTGCTCGTAATTATACCACTTATGTAGGATATCCTTGGATTAAATCGCAAAACAATACGGTGATTCAGTTTCTACTGATTGCGAGCGATGAAAATAAAATAAAATGAGAAAAAACCAATTAGCGATCGGGCGGATTATCGCGAGGCACTTTGCAGGATTGTAAAAGCAAGAATCGTAGCGAGATGTGATTTAGGATTTTATACAGGCGATGAAGAATGAAAATTGCGCGATGAGTTGAACATTTCGTGTTCTGTTCTCGGAACAACATCACGACGTAACAACGACTCCTAGAATAGTCAAAAACACTGGAATGTTCAATTTGAAACTTTTGTCAATTCTATGTCTATGAATTCCACGTGACAACTGCAACACGAGTCACATTGGTCAATTTTTATAACATTTGAACAAACGGATTCCCAAACGGAGGACCGAAATCGTCATGTATCATATCGCGTGTCTGATGACAGAACCTCGTAAGCGCCAAAAATACGTTTTTGGTGGCGAAATGTCGTATAATAGATATTTATGTGGCATGCGCCGAAAGTAACTGTTTATTCGGCAAGGTTATGTTTTTCGTACGAGCCGTTGGTTTTAGCGACAAGCAACGGCGAGTACTAAAAACATAACCTTGCTGAACAGTTACTTTCTGCGCGCGCCCCATACATTATTTTTTACGGAAAAGGCATTAATAGTCACTTTGACGCGGGTTGAGTTCCGCACGAACTGCGTATAGGAGCTGCTGTAAAAGGTAGTAGAGAGGGGGTAACCTGCGGTATAAAGACTTTATTCCGCAACTTTGACATGCGCACTTCGAACTGCGCATCAAAGTTGCGGAATAAAGACTTCATACCGCAACTTTGAACTTAGCGGTATAAAGTGCCACTTGCCGGAACGAAAACAGGCCTCAAAAAGTGACTTTTTAATGCCTGTGCTGTAAAAATTTTTTTTTGTTGCATTCGCTTTAAGAACGTCGAAGACAACGAACAAGACAAAAACGTAAGCGCAAAACCTCGTATCTATCAACAATCAATGAATAACAGAATAAGTTACATACGACGTTTTGTCATTACGTCACCGAGAGAAATGACAAAAAGGCATACATTTTTTTGTATTCCTTGAATCGCTTTTAAAACAACTGAAACGCGAAGATCTGTCGAAATTTTGAACTTCTGAACGTCCCACCAAAAAGTCGTATATGCCGTAAAAGTTGTAATCGAAAAATAAATTCCATTTATTCGTGGCACATACGACCTTTCGGTGGGACGTTCGGAAGTTCGAAATTTCGACAGATCTTCGCGTTTCAGGTGTTTTTAAAGCGATTCGAGGAATAAAAAAAATTTTATGACTTCTTGTCATTTTTCTCGGTGACGTAATGACAGAACGTCATATTTTTTTTCTCTTTACGGGACTTCATGAAAGTTGACCATGTATGGATCGGTGCTTAAACAATTAATTATTATACTTTCGACAGAAAAAAAAAGAAAAATATTTTTTTTTACGGGCATATATTCTCTTCACTTTCGTAACACAAGGTGGTATCCGCCAGTACATACGACCTTCTGCCATTAGTTGACAGGTTTTGCGATTTCAACGGTTCTGGATGTATTTTTGCCTTCTTATTCAAAATACGGAAGAAAAAAAATGATACGCCCTTTTGCCATTAAAAACGACGAAACGTCGTATAATGGGCGCTTACGACGTTCTGTCATTAGACATGCGAAGTATGAATTTCACAAAATTGTGTAGTAAATTATTAAATTCATTGTATTTGTGAATTGATTTCGCTAAAATATGGATTAATTTAATGACTCCCGTATGTGAATAAAACTTATAACACATTTTTGGAAGTTCACAAGAAACATTTTTCACAATGTAGCTGGTAACATATTCATCAATATTTCATTTTGTACATTTCCATACAGCTAGAGTCTTGATTTTCTTTTTTTCTCCAGGGCGAATAATTTCAACCTAGAGACTAGAACCAGCGAACCGGCCGCGGCTGCTCTCTTTTACTTCATAAGATTGGACACTGTGAAGTTTGATTGTTTTTTTTTTGTTTCTTCAAACCCTTTTCCCGACCAATCCTCTCCAATGGCATTGTTTGGTGTGCTTCCAAGCATACAGACCGTGGGAGGAGAGGAGAGTATTTTATGCCTACTTTTATCGAGCTGCGCGTCGAGAAATTCGCGTCGTCGAGGTACCCGCACGTTTCGCCGGGTCCGGGTCCGGGTCCGGGTCTTGTCCTTGGCCCATTTCGCAGGATCATCTGGGTTCCCAGGCTTCGCAGGGTAGGGTCGACCTATTTTCCATCCCCGCGGTGCGCGGACCAATCATTCAAACGGAAGATACCGATCCCAGTTCTCCAGCATCGCAATGCACCCGAGAATATCGTTACTCGAACCCAGATTGCTCACTACACGAGAAAATCGAATGACCTATATACGCTCCTACCTCAATCAATCATTCCGGACGGCAGACCCGATTCTGGCATTGACTTCCATATGTAATCGACTCGGCTCGATTGCGCGATATGGAATTGACCAGGTCAGAATTGAAGCATCAAACATCATTTTTTTTTCTTTTTGCTCTTGAAATCCTTACGAAGATAAACGATAAGGTATCCGACGATTTTAAATAAGTCGAATAACTACTCTGATTGAAATTTGAACGAGTGAAATGGAGGATCGAATGATTAGAGAAATGTTGAGGATACAAATTAGATTTGATAAATTTGACTATCTTCTTAATTGAATATAATCTGTGTGTTCTTGGTTAATTGAAAATTAAACCCACCATTGAAACATGAGCATTTGGAAAAATGAGTAAATTTTCAGTCAAGTGAAAAATGATATTACGATACCAATTTGAAACAGAATTTCGTCTGCTTGATGAATACGTGAAAATGTTTTGGATCTCGTAAACGTAAACCATATGATGCGTACCAAAGTGAAGATTAACTTTGGTATTTCAACGTGCATAATATACGTCTAGAGAACGCAACCAACGTCGACGTCAACGTTTCTGCACAAGCCAGAGAAAATTGTTCACTGTTTCGTACCACGTTTGTCGTCCTCTCGACGCGAAGCAAACGTTGAGCTTTTCGAACGGTAGAGGAGATGCGCCGAGCGAGGCGTGAATTTTCACCGAGGTAAAGCTACATTCTACGGTATGCTCGAAATTCAAATCCACAGTGAGAACAACGGAACTAGGGATTTTTTTACCTTTCAACGAGTCGAAAAAGACGCGATTAATACCCTCGTCACAAAGAGAGAGAGAGAGAGAGAGAGAGAAAAAGAGAAATAAAAAAATGGGAATAATAAAACAGAAAAATGAACAGCCCGAGTACCGATTGACGTATTGAATCTTTCGACGTCAATTAATCTGCCATTGTTTGACAGTGATTTGTTTTTTATGGCATCTACAGGTTTCGGTGGTTGTAAAAAAACGGCGATGGGAAGGGGGAGAAATATACGACGAATAAAATTAACGTTTCCGATTGACGCATCGCGTACAACCGGAACGTCAGAATTTATACCGGTTTCACTTTAACGGGGCTGAAGCGAAGGATTAGGTGCACACGGTATAACGTTCCGACTTTTGCTATCCAAGCACGTCCTTAATCCACTTGAATATTAATGTTTGCTCTGGCTAGCTCTCGGGCACGGTTAACTCCCTCGATTCTTTAATTCTTTAGCAGCAACGCATTAGTAGGCAGAGACTCACTGCGCACTGTGTTTACAGCGTTTTGCCGCCTCGTCTGATACACCTACGTGGCAGGACCAATATTTCGTCAAATACCAGAGAACACGGTAAACCGGGCAGCAAAATCTCTGACAGGCAAAAGCCGGAAAAACGTATAAATGAACGTCTTACATTCTTTTATCGTTTCAAGCCCCGAATCATCGAGTTAAATCTTCAAAATAATTATATACTTTTTGAAAGACACCGTACCAGACAATTTTTTTTATCAAAGTACTATAACTCAGATGTGTCGTTCTAAATTTTTGCGAAAAAATATTGAAAATTGAAAAACTTATGAATTTTTTAGTAGAACACTGTGTTGGTCCAAACACTTTTTTTGGGGGGGGATTTTTTTTCAGTACGTTAAAATAAAAATTGAAATTTCATCGACGAGAGCATATTGTTCAATGTTCAAATCATGTCCCTGAATTTTCATAAGAGAATATAACACGTTGTCTTGCTTCAAATTGACCCCGTGTGACTATTACGATAGTCTACTGAGGTGTGATCATTGCAGGGATAATATCATAACAATATTCACAAAATCGTGGCTACTATTCCCTTTCAAGACCGAAAGCACAGCGTTTTGAAAGTTTGTTTTATTTCGAGGTTAGACGCAGTCACGACTCTCAGCGCTCACCTCGCTGCGCGCGCAGCCGCGTATTGCCTACTTGCAGGCTGGTGCGTCTTACCCTGGCTACATTGACGTGTGAAGGGGTCTAAGGGTGGCGACAAATTTCTGGAAACAAAATTCCATGACATTTCCAGGTTTTCCATGACTGTGCCCACCCGTTATTTTGCTACTTTCATATGTTTTATTACAAATTGGTTCGTGATATGAACATATTTGATTAAGATTCACGTTTTGAAGGAAATCGTCGTCTCACCCTGAAAAATTTGCTCTGTCGTTCTACGAGCTAGTCACGACATTTTTCACTACCTCATCCAGCATATTCGTGCTCGCAGATATTCTATTCTGGCAAATTTCAGTTCATACCCCGCATGAATATAAACGAGTAATCGACCGATGTCGTGTCATATTTATGCTAATACGTGTTGTGCATTGATTCTGTCTGAGGGTTTTCTTATGGCGAGATTTTTACAACCATTTGAACCTTTTATTATTCTCGAATGACGTATTTTTATCTCCAGCAATGATCGTCGGGGGTCGGATTTTGCCTCGTCGTCGAACCTTCTCATTCTTCTTGCGTGGTTCTCGTGTAAATCGCGATTCCTAACCGCAGTTTGGTCTGATTTATAAGAGAAAACTTCCGTAACTAGGTTTCAAATTTGCACAAGGTGAAAGGTTTTCTTGCCAAAAGTTCATTATGTCGTATCTTCTCAACCGTAAAGAAATCGAACAACATTTGAAATTATTCGGCAAAGTAATTAACATACGGAATATGAAACGAGGTGATCAAATTTAGCGACTCCACCTCTGCGACGATACCAAATTCAATCAATTATCGTTGATTAATATTCGCGTGATCTCGCGGTGTTGGCTGATTGAAGTTTCACACCTGTTAATTAACGCCCCCGTCAACTGAGCTAATTGTCATTAGAATTGCAAACTGCAGTTTGTTCTGCGGCTGCACTACCACCAACGGCGAAATATTTGATTTCGATCCAATTCCGCGAATCCGGGAGATAAAAAGCGAGATAGAGACAGAGTCACAGAGGTAGAGGTGGATGGAGTGGAGAAGCTACCGGCTGAATTATAACGCAGTCCCTTGTTCGACTGTAATTAAATTCGCTTAAATTTGCTACCATCGTGTTGTACCCCGAAAGCCTTCGTTTTATGCGTACTTTTCTGGTTCATCGTGGTTGAATTTTATCGACAGACACCGCATCGTCGGTTTTATCAGCTTTCACGAGTTTCACACAAATTGTAGTCATTCCACTTTATTTTTTAAAAGTTTTACTAAAGTTCTGGGTATCGTTGTGTCAGACTAAGGTGTCTTGCTTTCCAACAAGAGCCACACGCTGAGACGCTGTGATACCATTGGTCGTTCAGTAAAAAGTTGTCAAAAGATTAATATCTTGGGCTATTCTTGGGATATCAAAAATTCCTCCGTTCTTCTGACGATGGTATCTCTTCCGGACAATTTGGGACCAAGGAATCGGTCCACCGGTGCTATCTTCAATCTTTTCGAGGACCGAGAGAATCTGTATCTTTATAGATTCAACGTAACTCCTACATGACTGAAAGTAATGTATGATGTAAAATATGGATAATGAGGGTAAAACCACCCCCAAACGTGATGATTTTCTTAGATTTCATCGAACCCCCCAGTTCGCCAGAAAAAAATCTTTCTTCACAAGGATATTCACTCATTCTGATGACTTTGGAACTAAAAAAGAGATGGGAATAATGCATTTTTGGCAGGCAATGTCAGGGAAGAGTTAGGGAATTTTATTTCAGCGAAATTGTCGCTACCATATGCTTCAGTCATTTTCCTTCGATGTGTAAAAAGATACGTGGTTTCACATATGTAATGTATTATTTCCTGTTGTCAAATCAAAACACGAATTCTACGGGGACCATTTTTTTTTTTGGCAAACTTTCCTCTCAAACCTGTTCAAATTGGAGTGGATATCTTCAATGGTTCTTCAAGTATCGTCGCAACAATGGATTTGTCACCATTGTGATCAATGCGTTGGGGCGTACTGTTCAAGAATGCGATAAATGAACCCCGAAGAAAACTGAAAAAAGCGCCAACATTTTTTGACTAGTCAAGAAATCTAGTTTCCGATGCATAAAAATTTGTATATACTCTCTTCATATTTGGTGATAATTTTCTATTTTTTTTTTCCGTTATCCTATTCATGAAGCAATTGAACATCCTTCAAAGTCAGAAACGAAGGGAGAAAAAAAATAGTGTAACCTGCAGAAAGGAGGGGGCCCATGCTGTACTGCACCAGAATTAATTTACTACCCGCTAATATCGTTGGCTCCGGCACAAATGGCTGCGATATCGTCGTGACATACTGTTTTGGCTACCTAGTTCGGTATTGCGATGTTCAACGTTTATTATGTTCCATCGTTGTTGTCCGATGGTGCGAAGAGTAGCCGATTGTGTGATACGTTCATGTCAATTTTTTACAATTTTCTATAAACGGTATGACACGAGGACCAAGGAACTGCCCTAATTTCACGAAATTTCATGACGCTTTTTTTATTCTCTGTATTTCCGGCGTTTTTTCGGTGACTATATTTACAGACGAGATCTGTCAGCAACAGAAATTCAACCAATTTGTCTTCATTCTGTATTTTTTTCTGGTCCTTCACAATTTTTCTTCCATACCGCATGATTTTTTTTTCTTCGATTTGCGTTCAACAAATTATCTCAGTTCGTCGGTGTTGTTTGATTCGAATTTAACCAAAAAACTTTGAAATCGTCGTATGACTAATTGAAATTTCAAAATTAATTCCCCATCTCGTCTAATTTTCGAGAGTAATTGTCACTTTCCGACTACCATCGGGGTGAAAATTAATCCTGTACAACGAGTTTCACGAACTTCTTATTCCATACAAGAGATTCAAAAGTGATTCTTTCTGAAAATTTTCAAGTCCTGTAATCCTGACTTTTCATGTCATTAAGAAAACAAATAATAATATTAATAATAATAACAAGAATAATGATAGGTAGTTCCGTATAATTTTGAACGTATAGGTACAGAAAAAGTAGTCGCCGATAAAAATCACTAACGAAAATGACGCAAACTATACGAGTAGAGTCCATCCAGCAAAGCAAACCGTGACATTTGACAATGCGATGGTGAATTTTGGTCGGTCTACGGTTCTACGCTCTGCGTGGATACCGTCGCCCCAAATTGTATTCACAATGATTTGATTCAGATCCTCCACCAATTGAAATTTCATTCTCGAATTCGGGTGATTCGAAATTGCTCGATGCATAGTTGCATCCAGCGTAGGTATAGATTGTAGTGTTGTGCAAATTTGTGAATATTCACCAACTCGGACATTCCACACGAAATTCATAAAACAAACGATTCTTTCAAGTTTCGCCGATATATTAATTAACATATCAACATATAACACAAAAATATCAGATTTTCATCATTTCGATGAACAATTATACTAAAAATTGTTCATATATGATCTTTGCATCCGCCAATTGGGTCACGTTCTTGTTTAATTGACTATCGATGGCCTAAGAATCGTGACAGTACATTTTCTAAACAATTTTTCCTGATTTTCCTCATTTTTGTGCAAATACTAGTAGTATCGGCTGTTCATCCCTAATTTGGCTGACCAATCGAGTCATAACAGTCAATAATCTCTTCTCGCTCAGCATAGAAGCGTTTATATGTTTCCCCACGGGCTATTCTGCTGTTCAAACGCCCGAACGTGCCTCCGGGAGTATTTCTCCCTTTTTGCCTATCTAGCCTTCTCTCTCTTTCTACCCTCAACTTTGACCTTTGAATACTGCGGGCGTGGTTCGAAACGGCTTCCAGCCCTTCGTAATTCCGTAATTACACATTCCGTCAAAAAGCATCAACGCCTCACTTCGGGAGGTTAGTTGATGGAATACAATCATTGCGCGGTTTAGACTCCTCTCATATCGCCAACAGTCTCACTCGAAATTGCATCCAGCAGATTCTCTGATTCGACAATTACACCGCGCCTCATCTTTCGCTCGAACATCAAACGGAGCTTATTACCACTTGAATTCTATGCGGTAAACGGTCCCTTCCATTCCTCGGAGTGAAGAAAACCACGCGACAAGGGAGAATGGAACTTCTCTTTGAGAGTGAAATTAGTTTTGAATTAACTAAAATCTCTGTTAGAAGTTTGTAATTGCGCGTATAGTTTGCGGTTGAGTTTCTCAAAGTAAAGTGCGACAGCGCGATTTATCTCGGTCGTGATTCCGCAGCGTTTACCTAGGGGATATCCTATCGCGGAATTCTTGAACAAACTGCGGAGGAACCGCCGGAGCCCGGCTCGCATGCACCAAATTCAGAAATGTTGATTAACAGGTGTGCAAAACCAACCACCACCACCGCTATCGCCAACACCGTTGTGGTGCCCAGTTATAATGGCGAACGGTGCACGAGGATTCTCTCATCCTCGCCGCCGGGCACCGCTGTATCGACCCATCCCATCCCATCCCATCCCATGCCAAAACGACCCTTGACATTTTACCGTTGGCGTTGCACAAGAGCAGGCACCCAGACCTCATCCACGAGACTCGTTTAAACGTGGTCTGATTGCCGTTTTGGCGAACACCTCTTCCTCTCCCTGTCCTTTCCTCCCCAGGTGAACGAGAGACCGAGAATTATGGGAGCAAAAAATCAGCCCCCATTTAATGCGTCGTTAACCCATAGACCCTTTTTTTTTATTAGCCCGGGATAAACTTCGAGCAATGAATTCGAAATTCGCTGTTTTAGGTTCATGCAGATATTTTCGAAGAGGAAATATGCCAAAGACGGCTTATTTTATTCATGCGACGCGACGTGTCGGGATCAGCATTAAAGTTGCATGCAATTTCCATATGCAAAATTACCCAGCAGAGTGTAACGTACCGAGAACCGCGTACAGGTACCAGCCATGTTGGTTTTGTGAAATTTATTGTGATTTTCGGTACTCATGCACGTGGTCTAATTCATCAGAAGCAAATTTCAACCCTCTATCCTGTCGTGTCTCTTGAGAGACTTAAAAAAACGATGACAGATTCAGAGCCTCAGGGATGTAAAAACCCTGCTTCTATCTAGAAACTGGCCAATCACATCGTGTGGCTGATACGAACTGGCCACTTTCCACATACAATCACAGTACGTGAATTAGGTTGAGAATGATGTGTAGATGTAACAAGTTCGTTCGACCTCCAATTTGGGATTCCGACCCTTATATATCAGAGAACTGGTCCGTGCTTAGTTAACACCGGTTAATTAATTAGAGCTTTGAAATATCTGACCCAAGAGCACACTCAATTCGAGTGTAAATATATCCAGAGGAACCGTTACGTTTTATCGAAGTCCCCCTTTTCCCTGATGTCTGCAACAACCCATTTTATCCAGCGATAAAATCAGATTGCAGGTGAATAATTTCCGTTGGAGTCTTCGTTACAGTTTTACCAAATCGACCAATGGTGATTATTCTAGCGAAAAAAGCTACAGAAAAACACACGGCAATTGCAGCAAAAACGATAAGATATAAAAAATGAATTTCCTCGTATATCGTCCCCGTTTATGTTTGGCGGGGTTAAATTTTTTATAAGAAATTTATGAAGATGGCTTTCTATAGGCGGAGGCTAACCCTCGTCACCACGACCTGGAACCCTCCGCCATCATCGCGTCACGTGATCCAGACGCGCGTGGGCTCAGTTTAGTGGGTGTAGATATATATTAGAGAAATTTCGGGGTTTTCGCCTCGGTCGGTTGTATGGCAGAGGCATGGACCCTATAAATCTTAAACGGTTAACGACAAAGCTCGCGGATTTATTCTTCAACGGTACCCAAAGGTAATCGGTTCGGACTTTGTCTGCCATGGGTAGAAAAATCTCAGAGGAGAGGTTCTACCGTTATACGCATCTACATATGTCAAATTTGATTCAATTCACTTTATATGTATGCTTTTTCATGAAAATCTAACGGAAACAGAGAAACGGGAAAGTGACAACAACAAAATAGTAAAAACTCCTAAATTTTATCACTTTTTCGTTCCTTCCAAATGAAATAATGCAATTTAAAAAAAAGTAGTGAAACCCGTTACGATTCGCAGGCGTTCTATGCGGTCTTCGTAGACGGTCTGAGTCCCTGACTAGAAGGTAGTTACGACATAGTTTGCGTGTAACTGAATTTATTATAATTAATTCATCACTCGCAGGTGGTGAAGACCCCCAGCCGCCTCAGCCTCGGCCTCGTACTGAGTTTGCTTTGAAGCGGTCGCAGGCAACCCGGTGCTTGCGGAATCCAGTAAATTTAAATTATTACGCCGGTATTACTGCGGCCCGTTATCACCCAGTGGCTGGTTGTACACCGTCTAGTTATACCTGAAAAAAATCTTTTACTTCGGTCGAAAAACGCCCAAGCACAGAATTCATCAGCGATAAAATGGTTTTTTTCTAGACGCTCGAGCATGAAACTTTTTTACTGCGATAATTGAAAGAGAAACTTTGAACGTTCATCCCTTAAAAATTTTGGGTGATACATTTCTGTTCTTTATCGTTCAACTTTTTATCAACCTGCAGAAAGCCGAAACGTCGAGCTTTTCACAAAACTGTTTCGTTATTAAATCACGTCGCGACGGCATCGAACCCGTTGGAAAAATTGAATCAGGGTTTTCGAGGCGCTGAAGGATAATTACTCTAATGAAAGGGATAAGCTCCGGTTTACGGGACGCTCGGCAAACCACCGGAGCATAGTAATTACGTAGTACTGAATTTCCGGGGTTTGTTTGTTTCGCGAATTACAATTCGGTCGTCGCCCACTGATATATGTATATATATCAGTGTCGTCGCCTCGCAAATATCGCTATCAATTCACAGAGAACGATTCGATTCGTCCCACTCAGGGCTTGTAGTAGTTACAGTTCACAGATGAGATGGAACTTTGTCAAGGGCGAGTGAGCTGGGTCAGATCAAATCGGGGTAAAACACATGTGTCGGAGTGGCATGCTGATGGAGCAATTTCCTCAGTGATCGTAAAAACTCAATTCTCTCTGATAGTAACGTGCCAAGAACGTCGATGCAGCCAGTGTGGAGAATGAAGTGGGCAAAAAGCTCGTCGCTTTATAGAAATTCCTTCCTCTCATTCGACCCCTGATTCCTCTTTTTATTCGGAATTAATTGAACGAAAAAAAGACGGAATTTGAACGTTTTCTCGCATCCAACACAAAAGAAATTTTTTTAATGAGAATAAAAGCGTAATTTTTAGACAGGAAGCATCGGACCTTCGGCTTTTCCATGTCTTTGAAAGAGGGGATCCCGCCTTACTTGGGTCTGAAAAATTCTTGGCTTTAAATTCTTGAGAATAAACGACGGACAGAGTCTCGTCGGAGATTAAAACGGCGATTAAAACTGCCTTTCGTTTCTCATTTTTCTCTTCCACTCGCCGCCTGACAACCCTCAATTTTTTCCCCTCGAATGTCTTTCGACCATTCCTTTCTCTTTTTCTCTAATTGAGTCTCTGCGATGAAATTGGGATCCTTAAGCAAGTACTTAAGGGGGCTGTTTTCAGAACCGGCCAAAAAACTACTATACCCAGTGTCGTTGGCGTGCCAAGAGTTTTCCCAGTCGACCCAGAGACCCAGAGACCCTTCTACCTTATACTCCCACGTCGTAATATTGATCCCCTTCTCCCTCCCCCCCAACCGAACACGTGAAATTGGTCCGTGTAACGGAATCCAGACTCTACAACGAGAGCGACACAATTCGTTCTGTGTTTCTCTGAATTTCATCCGGAGCTAAAATCCTATGAGACTGAAGAAGACTCTCAAGGGATTTACAATTTGTCGGGAACATTTTTTTTTTTTCAGCGGAAGATAAATCTTCTTTTTTCGGTCCACCTAGGAAATAAGAAACCATTTTAAATCACTCTTTTTTTTACACACATCCTTCAAAACCATTTATTATTTGTTTTGACAGAAGAGAGGAGACGTGAAAAGTGTGCAGCGAAGCGACTCGAGAACTCAGACTATTTGACAAAAGGTTTCAAGAATTCAAGGTATTCGCTGTCAAAATACAAATCAGTAAACGGGGTTCGAAAATCCACAATTCGAACCTCATTTTGAAAAAGTAAAAAGGGAGTAGAGCGAGAGGAAGATGTGACCTGATTGCTAAAAATTTGGTCTAAATATCGAACTTCACATCAAATTTGACCTACTTTGAGTGATTTTCTGTGAAAACTGTTCCGTGAAAGCTCAGATAATAATGATATGAATTTTAAATCGATCGATCCAATGGTATCGTTGCCGAAGTTTTCATAGTGAGCTTTTCCCAAGCTGTTTATTCTCGGCCTCTGGTGAGCACAATTTCGAAGATAACTTCGAAGCCCTTTTTTTCATGGCAAAAGCTCGAGTTGTGTACTTTTGCTCCCAGTTTGCGGACTTGGTATCTCTCAGTTGGTCATAATTTTATAATTTTTTAAGGTCAAGTACACGTTCTTTCCTCCTCGGATTGGATAACCCCTCAAGATTCTACTTCTTCATGAATTCGTCTTTATCTGGCTAGCTTCACTCAATTTGAATATGATTTGTAAAAACACGTGTTCTGGTTCTCATTGTGAACCATTTCACTTAAGTATACACCTGGAAACTGTGAAGGCGAGCTTTCTTCGGGTAGTAATTCAGCGTATTAACGTAATTGCATTTTCTGCAGAGCCAGTGTGCCTTCGCCCACCGGTCTGGCTGTGTAACAGAACGAAGTTTCTTGCAAGCGGAATATCAATGAACACATCTCGGAGTAAGTCTCAAGGTTTCGAGTCCGGTACTGTTGGTTTGTCCTCGTCTCTGTTCACTCTGAGGCAAAACCCTGGACAATTTTCGCATCCGCCACCGAGAAAACTACAAAAGGAAGATTCAAGCTCCCCTTCTATCTCAGTCTTCCATCTCTTTCGATCTATCTCTATCTCAGGATCGTTTCCACGGAATTACCCTGACACTCGCGAACCAATTATCTTCTTCGCCTGTGTCAGATGCTTTTCCACAAATTGCACGACGACCATCAAATATCACGATTTCAAACATGATACACAATATCGGCGCGTGGTGAAATTCATATGAATCCTGCGTATTACCTGTCGGTTAGCTCTGCAATTATCCCCGTAATTGATAGAGACCGAGAATACTCAGGATGAGGAGGGCGTGGAAAAAAAAAATTCAATGACTCTCGGAGTGCGACGAGGGTCGAGCTAATTTTCGTGAGATTTAAAATAGCCTGAGAGCCTTTCTCGCCGAGTGGCTATTCGAAAAAGTGTGATAACAAGAATCATAGCCGCCACACGGCTTGTTTTTCCTCATCCACGCGATTAGTCTTATGGATTTTTCACCCTTATGTCAACCCGATGGTCTTGTATGATAAATTTCTTGCCGCTCGCATCTCAGGAGGAGGGTGAGATTACCGACAGTGAAAGGTTGTCTCGTGAGCTATTGCAGCGACGTAGATATGACGCAGAGAAGTTTTTTTTTTTTAATTTCAAGTCGGGTAAACTTCGAGGTGACACTGCAGTTTGTTTTCTTATCAATACTTCACTCTACCAGGCGAGGCGAACTACGTAGCACATTTTTTAACCATATTTGATTGGACGGTATCAGCAGCAGATCTTTCATTCGGTACAGAACGGCGTTGAGGCAGGTTTACAAATTAATAAACGATAAGGTCGTTTGCGGCGAACCCTTGAACGGAATGACGCCAGGATGCGGCGTTGGCTCGGACGTTGAAAGGGTTCGTTCGGAGCGGTGGTTCATTTTGACGATTAAGTTGAGACCCCGTTGTTCTTGGGTAGCAGCAGCGGCGTTACGTTCTCCGTGAAGAAAGATGAAAAGAGAGTGTGTCTGATTAATGACTGAAAGTTATGAATACCGAAAGGCTGGGCTTCTTATCGCGTTCTTTGTTCAATCCTGAAGAGACGAACCACCCTCGGATCAGTGTGGCAGAATCTTTCGTCGCATACCTCGCGGATGAAGGTCAGGGTCGATATTACCAGGCCGAGAAACAATATGCAAAAAGCACCCTTGAAGTGTCTCATCTTAAGAACAACGTCGGCGTTAGTTAGCTCGTAACCCATGTGCCAGTCCAGCGTCCGCTTCATCCACAAGTCGTAAAATCCACCTTCAACGAGCCTCTGAATAATGATATCGAACTTGTCCAAGTACGGAAATCCTCGTTTGACGAAGAATGCCTCCCAGTTTACCGTCAAGTGTTCTTTCATCTTGTAAAGCTTTGGACCATTCTGCCCCCTGTAATCTGGTCTCTTGGGCAAGAAATCAGCGAGCAGTTCCTGTACCGTGCAAGCCACGTGTTCACGGTCGATTACCCGATCGATGCAGTGGTCGAAATTCAGCTCGACCTTCGTTCTGTCTACGAATCTTCGAACATTTTCAGATTCCGAATCGTTAACAAGTGGTAATATGTTGTAGCCGACGTGCAGGGGCATCCCGGACTCGTATAGATCGTCGAGGGTGTCGATGTCCCGGTGATACTGCGGCATCATCAGATCCTTGACCAAGTTTGCTTGGTAAACGACCCCCATAAGGAGGGACCAAAAGATCCAGGATATGCTGTAGACTCTGTTCACGTTTTTCTTGGCTATTTTACCGACATTTTGAAACAGCAGGAGGAGTATGACCCTGAGGAAGACGTTCTTTTCTCCAGACAGCATCATGAAGAGCGCCAAAACCCCGAGGACGGTGAAAATCGCGTACCAAATGACCCACGGAAACGGTAGGACTATACGAGCCATCATCGGAATCTGGTCAGCCTTGCGAACGATGATACAGGTTTTCGTCGTATGATACGGATACGTAAATTCGACGTAATTTTTTGGCCAATTCTCGACGTACTGTCGATTCCAAACGACATCTGATCTCCCGTTTATGATGTCTCCGACAACACCGGTGGTCTCGTTATTCTTCAGAGTCGTTTCGTAGCTGTTGGACTCCGTGTTCGCTGTCTTTAGATCGATGCTGAAATTCATTGCCCGAGAAATAACGAGCAGAAGTTCAGAGTCCGGACCAGTATTCAGGCGCTTATGATCTTCGGTCATAATCGTGGTTGGAAATTGATCGAAGACAGAAATCGGAATGCTGTGATTGCGCAAGTCGGCAAATTTGTCAGAAAACAAATCTCGCGATCTTACTTTTCCCGTTGAGCCGTTGACACCGTTCACACTCACGAAAGGATCGTACGTGAAGACGTCCCAACTTCCGGTTGAAGTATCTCGCACGATCACATCGACGTTTGGGACGTTGCGGTCCCAGAAATCTCTGAGTATCTCATCCACCTTCCGTTCTGCTACCTGGAAAATCCACAAGACAATACGAACTCTCGAAGACCACGTGCTGCCGAAGGTAAACTCCAGTTCCGTGACGTTTACATCAGTTGTAGTGTCGTAGATTCCCAATACGAGATGGATCGTGTGAGATCCAGAGTCAGATTGGACATTCTTCCTTCGAAGTTTCTTCACGACGAGAGGCGCAATTTCATTGTACTTTTCTATGATCTGATCGAGGAGCGGATTTCCCGTCTGGAAGAGAATTTCGTTGAGAAAGATTATCACGAGGTAAAAAAGAAAAAAATCAGCAGACTTAGGTACCTCCGAAACGACGATAGTATGGATTACAAAACTTCCATTTTTCACTGATCTAGCGACTAAAGAATCGTCAAAATCGTGGATCTCGGAGACTGACTTCAGACTCAACGTTGTATCTTCGAGTCCATAGGCACCGAGTGCAATTGGAAGCAGCGGCAGAAGAAGCACGATCGAAATCATATTCGCGAGTGGAACTATTCAACAGTAAAATCAGAACTTATACTGAATTGTACGGAACTTTTATTCCGACACATCGTTGAGTGTATATAATCTAGTTTTTTTTTATGCACATTGTGCTTTTCATCGCTGTTGTATGGAAAAGAAGCTTGGCAGGTTTTATTTATCGCGTTTGACAACGAATAGCGATCTGACATCACCCCATGGTGAAAGAGCAGGAAGTAATTCGTTCGCTTTTCTTTCCGTTGCCTTATCTCTGCGTAATAAAATAGTAACATCGACGATGCACAGGCCTCAAATGTCAAGGGGCACGAAGTCAAATTGATTACAGTCAATCCCGTGAGACGGGCAGTTATTTACTCATCATTTTTATCAATTATAATAATATTAGATCACGCTTATCGATCCTCCGTTCTGACGTGTTTTTCTGCACCCTTCAAGCCGATAGTCAACCTGAAAAATATTATCTGACACAATTTGAAAGGGGAAAGAAAAAATTGAAAATCACGAATGAACCTTTGCTGTTCTATTTGTATCACCAACTTAATTGGTAAACGTTTCGAGTTACTGTAAAGGTTTGGGTACGCAATTACGTCGAACAATTCGGAGACGTACAGAGACGCTTGACGTCAGCACATGTTTTCCCCCTCGTAGGATACCACGGCCCTTTCAAAAGCAGAAATGTGCGTCGTTAACAAGATTATTGTTCACAATTTCTGATGTCGCTTTGAGCCCTGTTTTTCGCTTAAGGCCACATTTATTCGACCCTCTCCACGTGGCCGCCCCATTTCTCGATGAAAATCAACCGTCCGGTTCGTATAGACAGTCTACAACGTACAAAGATCGAAGTATATACTACTCCACAAAACGGCGGACCAGAGCTTCGTCTCCTCGAAATTAACAGCATTAATTGCGAATTTATTACACAAAGCTGTATATCACGATCCATTCATTTCTCCACATTATGTGATGTTCGAGCAGTAAAACAATTGATCAACTTGATTGATGAATGCCTGGGTGAATATCACAGTAATTAGTACCGTAGACTTAATTGAATATTATTAATAAACATCCAACAGGCAGTCAGGCAGCATTCAGTATTCAAATGTTCAAAATAAAGGTACGTGTTCTGGGCTAACGGGGTGAAAACTTTCGGATAAACTAACTGACTATTTTGAAGATGAAAAACTCCTCACAAGTTCGGTCTCGCGGCTAATGCGTCGTCATCCGATTTGCATCCGAGGAATCACCTTGGCCTAGCGGTAATCACTTTATTAGGCAACGTACGTAACGCAATCCCGCAATCATTTGCATTTACCTTCGGTTTATTTGAAACGGTTAAAATACTTCTGCTACGTGATTCGCAGGACATTTTGCATATTCAAATTTTATCGGAATTATTTCAACGAGTTTGAATCCCTGCGAATAAAAATCACGTTAAAATGATGTTCGTGTGATTAAAAGCGTGCGAAATTAAGAGGGGGCGAATAAGATTCATTCGTTTCATTACATTCGATAAATTTATTTAGACAGTCGAAATACAATAAGCTCGAGGATGAAAACCACGAGAGAAACAGCGCATCCTATATCAAAAATGCCCAAGGGTCCTTCGCAGTTTTTGATCGTCAAACTTTTAGCAGATCTCGAATCTTCGTTCGATACCGATTTTTCTCGTGCCGTCACCACGTCCTCAACCCACTTGTTGTACAGTCCGGCTTCCAACATACTTTGTATGTAGAAATCGAATTTCTCCAGAAGTGGAAAACCGTATTTGACAACGTAAACGTCCCAGTGAAGACTGAGGCACTCCTTAACCTTGTGGATCAGCGGCTCTGCACGGTCGTCCGTATAGTAGTATTTGATAAGCAGATCAGAGACGTATTCGTCAGCGACACAGGCTACGTTCAACGAAGTCGATAACTGACGCTTGCAATCCTCGAATACCAACTGCTCGACAGCCTTTTTGGCCAACTTCCTGAAAATAGGCACCTCAGAATTGTTCAACATTTTCATTATGCTGTCGCCAACGATCAGGGGCAAATTACTGTCGTATAGTTCCTCGAGGGTGTCGAGATCCTTGTAGTGCTTCGGGAGCATCAATTGGTTCATGAAATTCGCCTGATACATACACGCCATCAGGTAGGACCACCAGATGAAAGAAATGAGGAATATCCTCTTGAACGTACGTTCTGGAAATCTGACCATGCTGTAGTGAAGCAAAATTTCGAATATCGTCATTAGCTTATTCTTCTCGCTCATCAGGGTCAAGGAGACGAGCAAGAGCCCGACTACTCCCACCAGGGCGATCCAAATTTCCATAGGAAAAGGAGTCAGCGTGCGGGCTATCATCGGCATCATCTTTGCTTTCGGTACCATAACGCAATATCTTGTCTGCAACGTCGGATAAGTCGTCTCGACCCTTCGTCCAATGGTGGATTCTATGTTCTGGGAATTCATCACCGCATCAGATCTGTTGACGAGCACGTCGCCGATGATTCCGATTGTTTCACCGTTGGGGAGACTGACTGTGTAGCTGATTGCGAAGACGGGTGCAGTCTTCAGGTCGATGCTAAAATTCAACTTCCGTGACAATGCTCGAATTACCTCCACGTCAGCGCCTTCGCTCAAATCTGTATAATTCCTCATCCTCACTTTCGGGAAGTGAAAGTAAACCGAGATCGGTATGCTGCGGTTATGGAGGTCGGTCAGTTTGTCCGGAAACATTGAGTCCTGCGGGTTCAATTTTTCCGCCATTCCGGCACCGGGTGATTTCACGGGAATGAACGGATTGTAGATGAAGGTTTCCTCGAGGCCAGAGTCTCGGTCCTGAACCGTCAAAGCCACGTTCAACAAGTCGTGCTCCCAGAAATATCTCAGGATCTTCGAGGTCTGGTTTCTTTCGATTACATCAATACAGGCGATAATTCGAGCTCTTGGATTCCAACTGTCTCCAAAAGCCGTCTTCACGGCGGCGAGGTCGACGCTGGACTCCGAGTCGTACACCAGGATCAAATTCTCAAGCTTCGAATCATGATGACCGGATTCAGTCTGCGCCGTACCTCGAATGACTACTGAATAATTTCTCCGGAAACAATCTTCGACGATGAGATTCGCCAGTCCGGAGTCTGCAGCCTGTGGAGTAAAAAAAGTTTCAATTGACTGAATGTACGTACTGTCTGGCGAGTTGTGCGAACTATGAAAATACCTCAGAGCCAATGAAGACGTCAATTCGAATACTCGCATAATTTGTTCTTTCAAAATTATCGACAAGATTCTTCGGGTGCCGAAAAAATGTGGAAACTTCGAACAGAGCGTAGGCACTCTCCGACACTTGGCCTGTCACAAATTCTGCAAAGTTGATCAAGAGCACTATCAACATTTTCATGTACATTTCGTAAGGGAAGTACGATAATGAAATCCATGCGACCGCTTATATATCCCTGAGCTGATGAGCGCTCTTAGAGAACCCCAAATTTCATCGAGATTCTCGTCCTCATCACCATCGGCGTAACGACTTACGCCATGAATGTCGATGCTATCTACGTGAAATCGAGTGCCACCCATAAATCTGGAGCCAGTTCGCTCTTTTTCTTGTCGAACAATCGAACAGACCCAGTAATTACCCGAAGGCCTCCAGACCGAAGTTTCTAGTTCAACAACGAAGATTATTCCGATGGGATAATCCGAAAGGCAAGAAGATCAAATACGCGATTTCTCGTTTAACGCAACTGATCCAATAAGCTCGGTCCTAATCGTGGCTGACCCACCAGCGAGACCTAGGTCCGCTAGTGTGTAACTGACCAATGGTCACACGGCCCGATCTGACCAAAGGACGCACTTTGTGTACTGCATAAATATGGATCAGAGAGCTTCGAGTATATTTGCTAGGCGTTTGGAACCCATTCATCGATTTCCTGGTGCGTTGAAGAATTCTTGTGGGTCTGAATTTCAGGGCGACGAATCTACGTCTCCTTAACTGGAATGAATCTCAAAAGCCCAACTTGTACCGATGATATTTATGATTCGACAAAATATGTCTACCACGACCCCTCAAGTCAGATTTGAGTTATGGGTCTGGTCGTTCGTTACGCAAAACGTTCTCGCGTAATAATGGAATAGTGTGTCTACGCATAATCTAGGGTCACGATTTTTCCCCTCTGCGAGAGTGAGAGGGGTTTTCTTCCGAAGCCATTTTATTGAGACTGAAATTGCAATATTTTCTATCGGAAATCCCGAATGGGATAAAATAAAGGCGTGACAAAAATGGCGTAAAATTGCTCCGGCGAACGGAAGCGTCGGAGTAAGCCGCAACCGTAGGTTGACAATCGATGTACCGACTTCCCCGCTCCGTTGCACCTTCTAGCGGAGCCAGTAGGGCCTCCCATGACCCAGATTCTCGGGTTTGGCCGAGTCCCTGTTGTGAATAGGTAGGCGGGCCCCCGCACGCTGCACAGGGCAGTGCTTCACCGGCTCCCATTCGACTCTCGTGGGCCACTACATCGGAATAATGGAGCTTTGATGATTCTTTGACCCAAATGCATTCCTGAGTACCATTGCCGAAAGTGGTACCGGAGCTGGAGTACCGTCGAGTGGTGGGAAACACGGTGGAAAACTTTTCACATTTTGTCTTTTCACGGACCACTAATATGTGCGAAAGTGACGATAAGGGGTTTCGAGATCTCTATTCCTGGATCTGCGACGTGGAATAAATCTTTCGCAAAAAATCCTTGAAAGCGATCAGGCAACCGGGGCAGCTTCATACGACATATTCGACATCTTACCTGCTTGTAGCTCCCATGAAACGTTGTCAAAGTCTTATCAACCGTTTTCCCAAGGTCTTGCGAAGTTTCTGCGAGAGGTTGATATCGCGAAAGCACATTATCTCACCGAACCCACTCGAATGTGGGCGTACGAGGTTCTCTGCCTGGCTTCAAGGTGTCCCTCGATCGCTCTAAGATATTAGAGTTCGGTCTGAGGACTCTTGGGGATGAGAATTATTTCGAAGCTTCTTCTGATCCCGAGCTCTTTTCCACACCAGAGTTTGAGAGATTATTGTTGTTATTCACCCCCAAGCCTTTCAGGATAGAATATTGCTGGGATTAAGCAAACTAAAGGTTGGATCAAAGAATAACAGGCACTTTTCACGGATGAGAATGAAAAATTCTGTCGGCTTCCCTCTGTTCGTACTCTCTTATATTCTGCCCGGCCCGAGTCTTCCAAGAAGATAAACTTTCGCATCGGTATTATCGGAGCTGAAGAGTATCCTCTCATTCAATTGTAGTTCTGCCAAGAGCTTAATTCGATTACTTCCTCAGTCCGTTTCAAAGGCTAACCTCGTTTCCATTCGTCTGCGTGGTTAGTTTTTCTTCTATGGTTCAGTTTCTTCTCCTCGTTTCTAACGCATCGACGACGAGTTGAGCGAACGACCTCGAATTTTTCTCGCAGATAGCATCGAGAGATATGATAATCCTGGCTTTTTTTTATTTTCGGAACGTGTTTGCTCTGGCCTGGGTATAATTGCTTTGGCGAGTTTATTTTGTTGCTAATCTTCCGGACCCTGAATCCGTGGACGACGGGCAGGTACCAGATATTGATTGGATTCTTCACGAAACTGGACGAAGGGATTTCGTCCAATGAGCCAAACGTCAGGGTTGATTTAAGCTCAATACGCGTTGAGCTCAGTCGGGCGTCTTCCACCGTCGCCAGTCGACTAGTCTAGTCAATCTAGCCTTTGACCCTAAAATAATTTCGGAGTGGATGAATTATATATCAATCGACGCGGAAAAATCCCCCGAACAACATATCAAAAACGAGATGAGATCCGTGGTGGGCAAATTGTTGATATTAATAAAAAACTATCAATATTTTTGGCAGCACCGCCAAAATCACG
>JAFFZH010014780.1:0-16498 GCA_018420115.1 Euura saliciscinereae
TACCTTCCTACACTCTTCTGGTCACAAGTTCGCTGACTTTGGTTCGAGAAAAATTAAATTGAAAAATTGAAAAATTGAAAAAAAACAAAAAAATTTAATCGCGCGTCCAAAATGCGCGATTTCGTGTACAGGACCCGCTCATCGTACTCAGATGACCTTCTTCTACTTCCTACACTCTTCTGGTCACAAGATCGCTGAATTTGGTTTAAAAAAAATTAAATTAAAAAAAAAAAATTAATCACTTGTCCAAAATACGCGATTTCGTGTCCAGAAACGAGTTGCCGTACTCAGATGACCTTTTTCTACTTCCTTACACTCTTCTGGGAGGGAATTCACTCATTTTAGAACACAAGAATGGTAATATTGCGCTGTTGACTTCGTGTTTCTGGACGGCGGTTACCCTTCTGTATGCAATTAAGTGACTCCTATCTATAATTTATATATTCTCATTCAGCGTTAACCGACAAAAAATGTCATAATAGTTAATCCAACAGTCTTTTATAGCTATGTCATCGAAGATACGATACTGAACAAATACCTAAATCTCATAATATCCTCTGCTGTAAAGCTCCATGTGCTGCTATAGTGATTTTTGATATCTTGTTCTGGCGCCTTAATCATTTGGACGGGAACAATTTAAGACATATTATTCGTGTGTATATATATTTAATCAAAATTTCTATACGAGTGTAATTTATATTTTCCTGTATGTACATTCAAGATCTTGTTATATATGTTAAATTTCTTCAATCTTCAATACATCATTTTACACTGAAATCAATTATAACACATACAGTTTTATCGACGATAAGATTCGACGATATAAAAGAATTACCAATTGATTCGTCTTCAAATTTATAAAATTCAATAATACAAGGTATCATTAACAATACGTTATTAAATATATACAATATTATCAATAATATATATCTGTGCAGCGGCATAAATCCCTAATACTATATCAAATACCAATAATTATTCATTATCATACAAATACAT
The DNA here is from genome assembly GCA_018420115.1 of Euura saliciscinereae. Taxonomy (NCBI): domain Eukaryota; kingdom Metazoa; phylum Arthropoda; class Insecta; order Hymenoptera; family Tenthredinidae; genus Euura; species Euura saliciscinereae. Next base: position 1,000 of record JAFFZH010014780.1, read on the forward strand.
CGATAGGTGAATACGTCGAAACAAATCGTTCCACTTGCAGAGCCTATTGTCAGTATTCATCATCCGATCACACAAAAGAAGAAACAAGAGAATACCATAGTTACTGAATATTTAAACTAATTTTCAAAGACAATAAAAATTGACGAGCACCCAAAATGTGTAACACCTCGAGAATGAAAATCTTATTCAATCATGTGACGTTACAGGCCAACGATACGACACACAATAGTGGGAGTCTAGAGGCTCGGTGACGGCCGGATTGCTCAACAGTTCACTCTCCACGCTTGACAGCAACCTGGCACTGCAACGCTAAACTGTGTCAATGCCATCGCCTTCTAGCATTAAACTGTACATACATTCATACTGCCTCGAAAACTTCCTCCAAATTCTTCATTTATTTTTTGTCAAACTTGTATAAAAAGCAAAGGGGATTTCTTCATTTCATTTATTCCACACGCTCTACTATGTCTAAGTGATAATCACGATTGTAATTTGGATTTTGCATAAAAAATGTTTCATAATTTTTGTTTTCTTGCTCTTGTTCGAAAGACGATGATCGAAAACAGAAGATTTAGAGCAATTGTCCAAACCCACGTTAATTAGCTTCTCCAATTTATGTTGTGAGTGGCTTTGTTATTATGATGATTCACACTACGTTTAAAGTACAGTGGATTGAATATGAGAGAGACACTGTTGATCTGCGTTCATTTAGAATCTAGATTTCCATCTCGCCCGATGCTTTATTGGCTGAAATCTAAAACTACGAGCTTCACGAAGTCGAAGAACAAGCCAGAATCGAAGATTACATGAAATTTTGCTATGATCTCATTCCAGGCCAATTTGGTAATCGTTCTTCAGTGCTTTTCCAAAATTTGGAAACTTTCATAGAAGTGGCTGAAGCATGGCCAAAGCATCTGATAACAGATCGTAAAAATAAAATCCTGAGTCGCGGCCAACGCCGAGAATTGGAATAATAAAGCCCCTTTCATACGGCAGAGATAATACACATACAATATGTCTTTGATGACGTGCGTTGTACCGTATATACTTGCGGGTTCTATATTTGAATTATTTTTAACGGTCGTGACGATTGGCCCAATGTCTCTGTCCCACTCTCGTCCACCCTACCTTTTTTTTAATAAGCTCTGAAAACATCGTTCTGATTCCTCGATGACGTTGATTGGAGTTCAAGAAAAAAAATGTATATCTTCCTTTGTCTTAATTACTTATTTTATCTTATCATAAATCTCGACGTCATTCACACACGTCTTCTATGCAGTGTTTGACTTTCTTTGAATGACCGAAAATTTGTAAAAGAAGACCTCGACAATTGAGAGAACAGTTTCTCATCGGTTATTTATGGCGTCTTAAATTCTAATAGAATGTATAACTGAAGGATGATGCAGACTGGCTCAACTTCCGGTCTCACTGTTCGCCCTGTTTGAGTTGCTTCCTCGTCCTGAACCCCCTGAAGCCGGCCTGGATCCTCGTGGCGGCTGCGGTCGCGACCTGCTGCCTCTTCCGCACGAGGAACCCCCGCACGCCGGCTTGTATCTTGGTGGCCGATTTTTCCTCGAGGTTCACCCTCGGCGACGCTTCCTGGCGCTTCATGGGCGGAGGACTCGACGAGGTCTCGGACTCCGACGTCCTGGGGGAACCCTGGCCGCGACCCTCCTTCAGCTGCTTCCGGACTCTGTAGCCTCTGAACCCAGCCTGGATTTTGGTAGCCGCAGTGTTTGCCTTCATCTCGTCTTCCTTCAACGACATGTACAACGCGCGATACTCCTTCCGGAATTTTTTTGTTCACAATTTTAATTTTTTTTAATTTTGGATGAACTTTGATTAAACACTGATCGATCGTTGTCGTTGTGACTCTTGTTGTTATTCTCCTTTATCTCATTCGCTCAGATTCTACTGTGTGTAGACAGACAGAAAGAAATCTCTAGTGATCGAGTGATAGAAGGTAACTCTGAAACCGCGCGGAGTCGACTGATCGCGGCAGATCCAAACCGTCCGGATGTATAAGATCGACGATGTCGCGTGCGCTTGCGCTACCGTACACAAACTCTCGGTGTGTGTACTGTAACGACTCTAATGACGCTGTGACGTCACGGTATAGCCAGCGTTTGCGAATATACTGAATGAATCTGCATCATCCCAAAATTGCACCACCTACGTTCGCCGTAGAGACGCTCCCATGTACATATTTCCTCGTTAGCATACAGCGATTTGAGGTTATGTTAGGTTCAAACCACCAAGCGTCGCCTTATAGGTTAGCCAATGGAGGGTCGAAACACGACAAGAGGTCAGATGGACTTAGAGGTTAGGAAAAGTGAGGAGATGGGTGCCCAGTGAAATAGTATTTAATTTATGTATTTCATTGTCTGACGAGCCCGACTCTGGTACCGCAGCATGTCGCGGTTCGGATGAGCCGCAGAATCTGTCTATTTTGGGGCAAGGTTATCGCGCGGACAAACATATTTGTTAATTCTTCACACCGTTGATAGAAGGAGCGAGTACGATCTTCGGTATGGGGTAACAGATTTTTATTGTCCGCATTGTAGCTCGAAAGAATCTGATGAGATTCTCGATGAGGCTGCGTCGATTGGATTGTTTTTCTACTTTTTTTCTTCAATCACGATGAATTATCGATAAGGCAATGCAAGCTACGTAGCCTGTTATTGGGACAAAGATCAAGTGATCGACTTCTCAGTGACCCGATCGACTCGATCATTGGATACTCGATGTTGATGAAATTCGTCTGCATATATGCAGCATGAGTCTTCATTGGCAAGTGAGCCTCTGTCCATTTCTAGTTTAGTATTTTTTTTGTTTTTATGGTAAATCAAACAACGATGATCATGACAGTGGTCAGAACAAATTTTTTTATTAGTGCGATACAAAATACAGTATATATACAATTAACAATTTTTCCTAACCTTGTAATTCCGTTCTAACAAATACATCAGGTGGACTGCTTCACTTATATAAAGATTGAGGGACACCCTACTTGCGCAGTGACATCAGATCCGCGATGTATAACCTCAAAATGACCTCAGTAGCCATATTTGTCTGCTTCGTAGTTTCGCCGCCAGTCGGATAGCGATAAGTGAGGTTCTACTGTACCTACCTGCACGTTGGATGAAAGCCACGTGCATCAGACGTTGAAGTATTCAAGTATTTCGCCCGAAGTTCGATTACCCCTGGGTACCTGCATGGTTTCGATGGTTTGACCCCGGGGAAGTAACCTCGAAATATTGATTGAACAGAAAATACGAAACAAGCAAGGTCGCAGAACACATCTACGGGTGTTTTTCTCTTCCTTGAAATGTGTAGACCGCCTGTACACCGGGGCCGGGGCCAATTACCGATCGATTTCCTGTAACCACTGAACCACCTAGTCTAGCAGTCAATAGTTTATGCGTGGCAATTGGTTTGCTGAATTGATTTCACATCAATTCATTCTGTTTACACACTACGTGCAGTGTAGGCAAGGTCGCGCGGTTATTGAAGAGGCTGTCCTATGTCACGATCACAACTGCGCCAGCACAGTATGAAACTGAGAAACAAATTTAACAACAAATCAATCTGAAAATTATTGACGGGGGTTAATTCTGAACGATCTGCCCAATCGGTACGAGGGGAAAAACGTGACGGTGATAGTTAACGCCGTCACGCACTGCGGGTCTCGGTGACGTCTCGGACACATGCAAGTTGGAATATTCACCGACTGCATCAACTCTCCAAGAATACAGTTGAAGGTTGTTCTCTTCGGTGTAGCGTCATCTTGGCACGCCGCATTCTGAACCGAGTCATTCTTTTTTCCAACATACCAACCCAGTGCTCCAGATTTGGGGCATACACAGAAATGTCTAGACGAGCAGAGCCTGATCGCAGGACGTTTAAAACTCGACCTGTAGAGGTTGTACAGTTTGCGATATGTTACCCAAATAAACCATCGTTATACTCTCTTGGCAGACTCGACTCGTTAATATTCTTATTAGAGGTGTGACGCGCGGTTATCCTCATCCAAGATACACGCCCTAGGCCCCACGACACGGAAATCGTTGACAAGTGCGAGTACTACGTTGTACTACTAATAGGTGCACGGATACGATAATCGCTTTATCGCCTAATTTTGATTCTCTCATCCCCGAAAACGGGTCATTTTTTTATCTACTCGGCACGTCTATCCAACAGTTCGTCTTCGACCCTACCGACGTCCGCCTCTTTGTCGTCTTCCATGCTCTTAGGCACTATCTGCATCATGGTAACGGGTGACTCGACCCTGTCACCACTGGTCGACCTGTTTGAGAGTTTCAGCAAATCTCTGGGAGTGAAGGTCACCTCTAAAATCGGCTTCATCTTCGATGTGGGATCGCCTTCGGCCCCGAGTCCCAGCATGTCGTCGACGTTCATGGAAAACGACATGGTTCCGAGCGAGGCCTCCTTGTCCTTCTCTTCGGTCTTACAACCCTCCAGCGAGAGACCAGGCAGGTCTAGAGAATCGGTTGTCTGCGCTGCCGGCAGACTGTCGTCAGTCTTCGACAGTTCCTCTATTACCAGGCTGGTAGGCGTCCCGGGAACGGCCAGAGGTTCTCTGACGCTGACGCTTGAGTCTACCGACGGATTGTCCAACGGCAGGCTTTCTATGCCAGCGGTGCTTTTGAGCGTTGAAAAAGCGTCGATTGCCTTCGAATCGTCGGGAACATCGTGGATGATGGAGTGGTCAGTTTCGTCCGGGACCTCCTCGATGCTGGTTATGAAGTTCAGGTACTGGCTCTGAAGCGCTGATTCGACAAAGTTGGACTCCTTCCTAATGCTTTCCCCGTTCGTAACCGATGACGTGGTCTCGCAGTTCATACTTTCATGTTTAGAATATAAATCATGTGATTCACCGGCTCCTACGGACCTTACGACATCTTCGAGCTGCAACAGTGGCAGCGGTAAACAGTCGTGAAATTCTCCGGTGTGTTGAAGACCGTTGCCACTGAACGCGTTCTCCACACTCATCGTATTCTTCTGGACCGCATCTTCGCGACGTAGTCTCTGTCTAGCTTTGTACCCACGGTAGTTGCTCTGTATGGTTGTCGCTGCTTGGGCCAGTCCTACTTCCTCTATCGGCTCCAGGTGCGAGGCGTCAGCCTGTAGAACAGAAAAATGGCTTTGAATGGAGACACTCTCAGTGTGCGATTGATAAGAGAATAAAAAAAAACACACACACAGCACTGAGTCTATTCTGGGAAAACGAAGATCTAGGTCGTGACAAGCAGATGTGTCTTAACGAGTATCGAATAGGGTACACGAAACCCATAACTCAGAATGCTGGAGGCCATTGACGCACATGGTGCAGTGATGTGAACAACAAAAGTATCAACTGTTACTGATCCACTGGCGGTATAGCAAGAATTGACCATCATTGACTCTGGTATGTGCAGAGAAAAGAGTCTAGAATGGTTACTGACTCTGCTTTCTTCAAGACTATCAGATTTAAGAGCGTGGAATGACGAGACGAAACACGTTTCAGTCAGTTGTATCAGGCTGTCAGAGACGACCCCGGAACTACATCATAACAGCCAGCAGTCAATTGCCAGAGTAATTTGCAGCTCGTTGAATATCCTATTCCAGCAGAACATTGAGGGACGAGATGTGATGGAACAAGCTGATCAAATTTATGGTCTGACCAACGAATGTCGTACGAATGCACACGGGGTATAACGGATGTAGACGGTACCTTCATCATCTACGAAAGAAGGGAAAAGATGAAAGAAGAGAAGGAAACGATGAAAAAAAAACGCGTTTTGTTGTTTATAGAGTCGTTTCCTCTGCACCGTTTCAAAAAGTATCAATAATTCATGCTCAAAAAAGCAAAGCTATATTCCAGTTTCCCGTAGAATGGTTCGAGGCTGGGGATAGAAGAGCGAGATGAACATGCGTCTAACGGTCGTTAAAATTAACCTGAATAGTTTGAATTCCGGAGTAGACCAATACGAGCCGGCTCGTGGTTGGATGGAAAAAGAACGAGAGAAGGAATCAAATGGTCGGGTGTTGAACGTCATGTGCATTGCGCTTCTCCCCCGAGTCGTGGTACGGTGTTTGTATAAATAGCATTGAATCGCTGTCTATAGATACCCGTCGACGGTTTACGACCGGTGAATAATCGCGGAGGCGAACGATTGCAGAACCTAGTATAAACGTGTTTACGTTTATAATTATCCAAACATCGGACAGCCGGCTCTGAACGGAGCCTCTGCCCTTGGGAGAGAATCGAAGAAAAAGGAAGGGTCCATAACCCGAGGAGGAAATAACTCGTGATTTGATTGACACGTTTTTTTTCGAATCGATTTTTTTATTCTCATTATTTCAGTTATTTCTCATCATTGAAACGTTATTTCAACGATTTATTTCCTCCTCGGTATAACCTCAAAAAATTAGAGCCACGCTACAGCTGCTATTGACGAATGATATTTGCTCCAGATTCATTTACACCTCGTATCTATTTATGACTCTGTCCACATATTGTGAATATGCAGATACTTTTTACGGATAAACCGAATGAATAATACTCTCGAGGTGAACGAGGTTTCGAGTAGCTTCCAACGCGCATGCGCGTCTTGAGTGTATCCTTTAGAGATCATCATCTCGGTGATTATGGCGCGTGCCAATGCGTCTCAGAACGAGCTATTACTTAGATGAGTAGGTATAATTATTTTGAGATACTAGCCCAGATGTCTTTGCCAAGGCTTTTAGCCCCACCGACCATCTGTCTTCCAGCCAAGCACACCGCTACGCGACAGCGACATGACGTCATAAAAAGCATCGTTAACTTTTTTTTCATTCAATCTTTTTTTATGTTCGAGAGGAAGCATTAATGTCATTTTATCTATTTTCCTACACACAGCTCATTATGAGCCAATTAAATTTTTTTCAAAGTAAAACATTGAGACAGGACTTTCTTTCAGTCGGAATTTTCGGTATTCTAATTTTCAACAGCTATTTTTTCCCCAACAAAAGTTATAGATATGGCTCCAAATTGAAGAATAAATAAATTCAGTGGCTATAAAAATGCCCGAATTCTGTTCTAGTAGTCATAGAACATGATTATGAATTGATATAATGTCTCACAGTGCTCGAGGCTCTCGAGCTCTGTTAGTGAGTCGCGCGCGCAGGCGCGAGGCTCTCAGTGACGTCATGCGACTGCAGCTCGATCTGAGCGTTCTGGCGCGCGTTTTGAATGGTTGATTGTGTAAATCGAGTAATTTATAGAAACTGGAAATCCAGAATAGTGATTTATCAGTTTCTCGTCAACCCTGTGACCGCTAATGACCAGTGATACCTAAAAAATGATCGAAACTGCGTTTCAATACGATCTTGAGCCACCTTCTGATGGTCCGAAATGTTTACAGCTCTACGAGAAGATCTTGAATGATTTAAGATCGCATACAATGGATCCTGATTGTGTTAAATTGATCCAAGAGTTCAGAGTAGAATGATATACGAAGTTGATTAAACGGGTCTTGGCTAGTCTCTGTTCTGAACAGATGCGATATATCTGGCAGTGAATCTTTCGAACGATTTACCTTAAATTATAGATTGTTGAAAATTCCTGAATGCTACATATATCGTATCCACGACGATCGCGCGTGCGGTAAGAGTTATGCGATGGTCTTCGCTATCTGACGACGATATTTAGCCAGGAGCTCAAACTCCGAGATGATATTTTTGGCGCTCTTCATCCCACCCACCCACGTCAAACCCAGATAACGTGTAACTACGGGTTCCCCACGATTTTAAAATCGCTCAAATCCATCAAGTAGTTCAAATAGAAGAACCGCGCGGCCCGATGCCAAAATTATATTTACCTAGTGTTTAAGTGATTCAAACTGAGACGGTGTACTACCTGGGCGAGACCAGACGGCATCAGAGCTCTCCCCAGCGACAAAGCGATAATTTATTATCACTAAACTATATGTGTAATAACCACTCGTCCATTCAGACTTCGTCACACGCCTGGCTTAAACGGTTTCTCGGCTAATAATTTATATCCCGATTATTTAGATATACCTGAATAACTAAGATCTCTTTTCGCTTTTCCTCTCTAGCACCGGGATCGTCGGGACCAGGTTGCTGGTACAACCAAAATCTCAAAATCGATTCTCCTCGGTGATCCTGATTCCCTGACTTTTCCCTGATTATGAGATTCACTGTACAAAATTGCCCAATCATTTAGCGCAAGGAACTATGCATATAGTGTATGAACTATATGAGAGCAAAACGATATGCAATAGTTAAATACTCCCACGGGTATAAAACGTAGTTAACCACTTTGTTCAACGCTGTCGCATTAGAAGCATACTAAATTAATCATTAAGCCAAGTCTAGAGTGTGCGAATACGCCGCTGCACATATACAGGGTGAGTTCTTAACGACTGAACAGCTGTCTGAAATTTGCTGGTATCGAAAAATTAACTTTTACATTTGGATTGGTTCGGAATACTGTCTGAAAAATTTTTTTTCTCCTCGATTCCAGCCAACTTCAGACTCTTCAAGTCGTTGGACAGATTCACCCTGTAGAATGATATCGATTTATAAATCTTTCTATAATCTCCAACAGAATCGTGAGAAGATTTTGCCAAATTGTTCATGCGACGTCAGAATTATCAACTATTTCAGCGCCATATTGGGACCTAACCTAACCTGATTGATATTAAACCGTATTTGTGACCAAAATCATTGTCTGCAAAAGCAAAAAAGAAAAGAATTGGTGGTGAATCAAATCTACGACATCTTCTTTTGGCTTTTTGGCTAGTAATGATTTTCTTTTTTTGTTTTTTGTCTTTGGGCAACGGAATACGAATCGAGGTCAAAGTGAACAAATAATAAACTAAAAAAACCGGGTCTGAACAAATTTCTATATATTCGTGTTTCAAAATGGACAATTTTCAAGAAGAAGAAGAAAAAAAAATTACAAACTTTGTAGAATTTATTTTTAAATCTATGTATGCGAGTAAAGTGATTATATATATGAATTATATATAAAATATAATCAGGATTTCCGGTGTTTATATGAATTTAAAAGAAGACGTTGAAAAAAAATCTATGTATTCTAAAATTAAATTAAACTAAACTAAAAAAAAAAAAAAAAATAGCGTGCGCACGTTTGAAAATAGAGATCTCGCAGGGATCCGAACTATACACACTACATACAAGATACAACCTCTACCGTATTCGTCTCTGACGTCATTACAAACATAACCTGCGACGTGGACGCGGTCGTTATATCGCGATTATCTCAAAATAAAACCTAAGATTCCGAACGAACGGCGAATTACCGCTTCTTTTGTCTCGCTAATACTAAAAAAATGTACGTGATAAAAATCACTCGTAATTTTTTTATTTTTTTTTTAAGGTTAGAATCGTGCTCCTCAACGATATCGTAGTCCTTTTGTTTTCCGGTAGGCATGGAAACCCGCATTATAGTATATCACGACAATTGCGACCTCGCGCGTCAACCGGAAATAGACTATTAATTTGGCGGCTGTAGCAGACCCAAGTCACGATCAACGCGACAAAATATATACACACACACAAGCTTTATGTCTTTATGTGTGTGGTGTTAAACGCAAGGTTGAGGCCGTATATTTTACACACTCTACATCCGGAATCAGTTATTGAACGAACGAAACGTTATTGTTATACAGATTGATACCGATTGGACACGATTGTTTACTCTATCGAGACGGCAGAGTGAGTATGAGGTCCGATTATGAAATTATACTACGTCCGCTTTTACGGGAACTTGAACAGTTCAGGGAAACGAAAGACAAATTATTTCGATAGCAGCCAGCCTGTTGGACCCTCGGATAGTCAACGAACTCGGCTATTTGACGGTAACTTGCGCGCGCAGAGGCTCGTGTTTCCTCCTGCGCAGGAGGATGCGCACGGAAGGATTCGACGATGTTTTAAAAAACATGGCGAGTTTTAAATTAATGAACGTGTCAATTCTTGCGCGCTGAACGATTAATCAATCAAAATTAGATCCGCGATTTTTCTGCTATTTTTGTTTCGTTATACCGAGTGAAAAAAACACTCTGCATAATTAACACATTCGCGGAATGATAAATCGTTCTTTGTATTTATACGAACAGTGATGAATCAACGGCTATAAATATTGAGGTGTAAAAAAAAATCTATAACTAGTCCAGTCAGTATATCCAAAAAAACGACCTAACCCTTGAAAAATTAGATCGCGCGATTTTCTTTTTATATGCCCTCGGGGGGGAGAGGTTTTTTTGTTGAAAAAAACGGTTTTTATCAAATAACTCGGCCATTTTTTAATTTAACGAAAAATCGTAAAGACAAAAGGTGTAGGAAATTTTGTCCGCTACAAGTTTGACCCTTACAATTTTTCTTGTAGGATCGATATTTTTCAAATTACACTCAAAAACCGTTCCAAATTCCAAAAATTGCATTATCTCGTTTAATTTTAACTTTTCAGCTATAATGAATGGGACCAAACTTGTAGAGAATCAAATTTCCAACAATTTTGATCTCTATCATTTTTTTCCAAAAATCGATATTTTACGAATTAAACCCGAAAAACGCGCCGATTTCAAAATCTTAGCATTATCTCGTAAATTCCGCCCTTTACGGCATAAGTGAATATAATTTGAATCGATTTGAAATCGGTGCGTTTTTCCGGTTTAATTCGAAAAATATCGATTTTGGGAAAAAAATGATGGAGACCAAAATTGTTGGAAATTCGATTCTCTACAAGTTTGATTTCATTCATTATAGCTGAAAAGTTAAAAATAAACGAGATAATGCAATTTTTGGAATTTGGAACGGTTTTTGAGTGTAATTCGGAAAATATCGATCCTACAAGAAAAATTGTAAGGACCAAACTTGGAGCGGACAAAATTTCCTACAACTTTTGTCCTTACGGTTTTTCGTTTAATTCAAAAATAGCCGAGTTATTCGATAAAAACCGTTTTTTTCGAAAAAAAAAACCACTTTTCGAAGACAAGCAAAAGCTCAATTTGGTCGCCATTTGAAATTTACACTCCCAGTGATCCCCCCCCGAGGGCATAGAAAAAGAAAATCACGCGATCTAATTTTTCAAGGGTCAAAGTCTATACTGACTGGACTAAACCGCGATTTAGGTGACTCGAATTCGTATGTTTTTGTTTCACTTCCTCCATTCAATTCAGTTGCTTTATTTTTTAATTCATTTTGGCGTGTGATCATAACATCAACGATTTACGATCCGCATATATTTTATATTTGTTCTGTTTTATTGTTCTTCATCACGTTATTGTTCTTGTATAACAATCATTATAGACCTACGGTTAAAAGAGATACATCGCATTTATTTTACGACATTGTTTTTTTAAGTCTACTACACTTGACTGTCAAGCACGTTTCCTGAACGCGTGTACATGATAACTAAAAAATCACGTTTCACATCGGCTCAAAATTTTCGCAGTATCTTTCCTACGCTATTCCACTCCTCGCGAACCACAGATATTAAAAATCCACTGACTGATTTTCCGTCAATGAGCAATAAGGTAGATTGAGAATAAGTAAAACAGCAAACTTGTGATGTTTCAAACCTTTCTTCTTTTACCTCCCAATATTATTGGTTCACATCGAAGGTGAGTTTGCTACTTTTTTAAAAATTGATGAACCATTCTCTCCAGACACTTTGACCTTTCATGGCAATGTACACCGAAAGTGGGCGCACTGCACAATAATTTCATTTCTCTACATCAAACTCACCGCAACGCTATCCTGGATGGAAGGAACACTGTCGAGGGTGGAGCTTCGTCGTTGAGCACTTTGGAGTCGTCTCCGAGTGAGAAACCCTCGTACTCCTGGTGAAGTTTTGAGATTCTCAAAGTTCCATTTTCAGTATCATGCGAGTATAGGATGTTTTATAATAAAACACGAAACATACCAGCTTGAATTTTCGTCGCAGCAGAATTGAACGTGCTGCTTTCAGTCGTGCTGTTTCCGTCTTGGCTTCCAGCTGCAGCGGCTTCCGGTACGTAGATGTGGTACTCCATCCGCTCGCCGGAATTCGGATAGTCATCCAGGTCGTTAGTCACCACTTCGGCCTTCGGGGGATCCGTGAACGCGACATGGTTGTCGATCTGTACGGAAGCTGGAAGATCGGTGGCCTCTTCCAGCGACCTTGACGAAGCCACTTCCGGAACTGACGATATGGACGTTGAAATTAATTCTTGGTCGTTCTCGCATTCTACTTTGGCCTCTTTCGCTTCACCATCGAACGAGCTTGTTCCTTCTTCAAATTCTGCAGGTGGTGCAGTTGGTTTGATTATATTGGACGAAACTGCCTCTTCAGGGTCTTCGTCAGCCTTTCTTTTACCCACTTCGTCAGATATCGTCACAATTTCTTCAGGCTTCTTCTCTTGACTCTCTTCGAGTACTTTTTCAACTAGAACAACGTCAAGCTCTTCAGGCTTTTGTCTGGTGACATCGTGATTAAACTCGTCAAGCTTCTCTTCATGTTTCGCTTCATGTTTTTCTTCAGGTTTCTCTTCAGGTTTCTCTTCATGTTTCTCTTCAGGAGTTTTTTCATGTTTCTCTTTAGGAGTTTCTTCATGCCTTTTTTCAGGGTTCTTGTCAGGTGTCTCTTCAGGTGTCTCTTCAGGTTTCTCTTCGGGGTTCTTTTTAAGTGTCTCTTCATGTATCTCCTCGAGTGTTTCTGCAGCTTTCTCTCCATGTACATCTTCATTTTTCCCTTTAGATGCCTCTACATGTATCTCTTCATGATCCTCTTCAGTTTTATTCTCAGGTTTCTTAGCTGCTTCTTCGTGGCTCTTTTCAGGTTTCGTTCCAGTCTTCTCTCCAGTCAGCTGGTGACGCATTGTTCCGAGAATCTCCTCATGTTTCAATTCAGAATCTTTTTCGACCAACTTTTCGACTTCCTTTTCGTGAACCTCTTCAGTTCCTTCTGCAGACAATATTTCAACCACCTTCACAGAAGATTCTTCAAGTACCTTTTCGAAATTCTCTTTATTTGCCGTTTCAGCTGCCTTTATGTGGTTCTCTTCAGGTTCTTCTTCGGTTGATGTTTCTACTACTGTCTTAGAAGCCTCTTCAAGTATCGTTTCCGGTTCCTTTCCGGGGTTTTCCTCAAGCACCAATTTTTCCGTCACGTCTTTAAGAACCTTTTCAGGTTCTTCTTTGGACACTACTTCGACTTCTTGTTTGGGCATCTTTTCATTCACTAGATCGGTTACTTTTCCAAGAATTGCAGATGGTTTGTCAGTCACGTCTTCAAACACATTTTCATCTTCAATTGTCTTTTTAGTTATTTCTTCCATCACTTCTTCTTCACGTACTCGTTCGGGTCCTTCTTCAATCACCTTCTCAGTCACATCTACAACTGCAACGACCTTTTCATGTACCACTTCAGGTTTTCCTTCAGTAATTACTCTTTCGACCACTTCCTTCGACATCTTCTGATGGACCTCTTCGTCAGTCTTTTTTTCCGACACTGTTTCACTTACGTCTTCATGTACCTCTTCAGAAGACTTTCCAGCTTTCTCACTAGGGTCTTTCTCAAGTACTGCTTCTTCAACGTCATCGGATTTTTCTTTAGCCTCTGTTACCGACACTTCCTTACAACTGTCTTCAGGCCCTGATACAGTTCTTGTTTCATGCACCTCAATAAGTACTTCTTCAGGTTCTGTCTCAGCTGACACGCCTTCAACTGTCTCTCTTTCACTCAACTGTATCTCTTGTATGTCTCCATGCACGTTTTTAGACTCTTCTTCAGCTTTCTCTTCACGTTCCGTCTCTTCAAGTTCGCACTTTGCTGTATCTTTAATCCCGCTGCTATCAGTATCTGGTTCCGTGAGATACGTGCTGACTTTGGTACAGGGATCTTCCTTGACAATGAGTCTCTCCTTGATGATTGTATCCTCATGTGCCGGCTCGCGATCCTGGGATGCGTAGGAGGCCTCATTTCCGCTCTGCAGTGGTGCAGCTTCGCTGTCTTCTTCCGCAGTCTGATCATCAGAGAGTTGGAAAGAAGAGACAGTGATGTCTTGAAGAGAGTCCAAATTCAGCTCCGGAACATGCGGCATTGACCCGAAGCACTGAGGGGCCAGACTGAGCAGATTTTTCTCATTCCCATCTACCGGTTGGTCGCTTATCGTCGTTTCCTTCACCTCGTTGGACGACTCTGAGTTCCTGGCTTCCACATTCTCTCCGCAAGATGGCGAGGTCACCGAAGATTCAGCCGCCGTGTTCCCGCCGTCGTCCGATATCGTCGTCTCCTTCACCTCATCCGTCGACTCCGTCGTTCCAGAGTCCGTGATGTTGATAATTTTCAGTTCGAGGGTCTCTTCGGGGTCTAGACTCCCCGAGGTTTCGGTGTTTCGATCCTCGAAGGCTCCTTTAGCTCCTTCGAGGTGCAGAAGCTCTTCGTGCTTCTTCAGCCTCTGAGGGTCTCCCTCCTTATCTTCAAGCATCTCCTCACTCTCCGCAATATCGGCTAGCGCGATTGAACCAGCTTCGGTCTCTGCGACATCCTTGTCTTCCTCTTCCCTGATCTGATCCAGATCTTTTCTGGTTATAACAATGTCGGTGGGGGTTTTTAAGTTTCTGATGAAGTCAACGTCCGCGGACGATGGTTCAAGGTGAGCTTCCTGATCCACGACCTCTCCAAAGTTGTCCAAAATATTCCGCAACGAAATGTGGCCTTCCTCGCCCTCCTTGAACGGCACGTCGTCGTATTCTTCCAGCACAATTTCCACTACATCCGAGGATGGGGTGTCGGCCTGCCTCTCAGGGATGATCACCGTCGTCACAGAGTCTGGAATCTCGTACGGAGATCCTTCGGTTAGGACGTACGAAGTTCCCAAAGAATCTGGGGTTCCTGAAGAAAGAATTTCAACGCCTGGAGGCTTAGTCTCCTTCAATCCTCCGTCAGTGTCATCAACATTGTTCGATTCTTCGGGGAGTTGATTCTCTTTCGAACCTCTAGCATGTTCAACTCCATCAGGAGTAGCGGCTACTTCATTAGCCAAAGTCACATACTCGCTGGGTATTTCCGGAATGAAGGGCGTCTTCGGGGCAGAATTAATGGGTTTTAGAATCTGATCATGATTATGCTTCCCTTCTCTGCCTGAAGTGGAGTCAAAGACGTTTCTCAGTCGTTTCTCGGCCTCTTCGATTTCCATCAGTTTGTCTTTCACAAAGCCAGCGTCCTTCTTGGCGCTCTTAGTTTCCGGATTAAGAATCTCTTCAGATTCTTGATTCTCTTCATTTTTCTGGGCACCTGGATTTAGGATCTTCTCGATTCGTTTCTCCGATTCTTGTATCTCAATGAGCTTCTCTTTCACTCCAACTTCGACATCCTGGACATTGGTATTGAAAATCTTCTCGATCCTCTTCTCAGTTTCTTCGATCTCCATCAGTTTCTCCTTCATCCCGATCTCCTGGACATCCTGAGCTTCAATGTTCAGTA
>JAFFZH010014782.1:6560-18408 GCA_018420115.1 Euura saliciscinereae
AAGCCTTGAACTTTTCTATCCGAATCTATGTTTTATGAAATAACTCAAAAACCGTTTGTTTGATTGAATCCAAATTCAAATCGACTTTGATTCTAAAGAAAAACCATTTTTGTCAAAGAAACGTGTGAAATATCTTCAGTAAACGGTTTCCTTGAAACCTAATTGCTCCCAATATTCCTTCAATAATTATTTTATCAACTTAAATAAGAAAATATGACTCAATTATGAAAGTGTTTGACACAGTTTCTCGATACTTGGATGATCCAAGAAACTGATTTCTCTAAAGATCGTTAAGTGCTTTGTTAGACAATTTTAAGGAGACCAAAAACTAGACTGTCTCCCATTTCCCCTCCCCCTAAAAAAAAAAAAAAAAAAAAAAAAAGAAAAATGCTTTTCTGGCTTTCAGATTCTGGTTTCTATTTTCTCTGTCATTTTTTCTACCTCCACTTTGTCGTTTTCTTTATCCATCCTCACGTATATACATATAAGGGAGATGGTTGCGTTTATTTCCTAGAACCGTGTGGTGTTTGCTAAATGGCCCTCGCTCGGGACAATCTTGCGGGATTAAAAAAATGCGTGGAGTAAAAAAAAAGGAAAAAAAGTGGACGGCAAAAAAAAAAGAGAGAGAGAGAAGGGGGACGGCGGTCCTCGTATGTGGAGATTGCCTCTCGAGGTACAACCCGGCGTGGGTATAACGTTTGTTGTCAAGATTTCAGCCGCTAAATTGCGCCGCTTTTAATTGGACGCCTTTACCTTTACCTTTACCTTTACCTTCCAGTTTTCTTTTTAATACAATAATTTTTTTTCTCCTTCTTCTTCCACCGTTTCTATGTAATCTGCATATTTTTTTTTTCTAAACTAGCAAAACTGTGTGTCTCTAAAAAAATGACGTGGAACGACATCACGTGAATTTTTTTCCTACCATCTTCGGATAAGATCCCCCAGATACCGGGTGGGCAGTCGCGTGTCCCACCGTGGGATCCGATAAAAGTCGACATTGGCAGGGTACTTATTACGTTACACACACTGTCCAGAAAAGTAGAGAAAAAAAACGATTTCACATGACCGATTATTATTATCTACCTAGTGGAAAAAAAAAATGACATTAACAATCAGAAACACTGTCGTCAAAAAATTCGTGTCCAGGTTCTAATCAACGCGACGAAGAAAATCTCGAGCGTGACTGAATAAATTCGATTCCTTGGTTTGAAGAATAAAAAGGGACAGCCACGATGCGTTGGTTCTGATACGGGAATTAAATATTCAATATCGTAGAGACCGTCGGTGTTCTCGTGACGAGGAAATAACGAAAAAACAAAAAAAAAACTATGCACAAAGATAAAGAGAGGGGAGGATAATGTCCGTCGACATTTCCGCATAGGAAGCCGTGCATTAGGCTATCAGATCAAACACGCGTGGTGCTAATACACCGGACTGACATCGCCTTACGTGATTAGCCGAGAAGGAACTACAAGCCTCTGTATGGAAGCACATTTTCAGCCCTGAAGTCAGTTTGTTTTTTCTCATTCGATCGAGAGGAAACCTTTGGACTCGGAGACGGATCTAAATAAGAAGTTTTGAAAGTGTGGAATCGTACCCTCTATCTGTCTGTACAAAGCTAATTAATAGTTGTAGCGAACTCTGAGAGTTGATAAAAATTCACGAATCGAAAAAAAAAAAAAAATTAAAAAAATTATAAAAAGTTCACAAAAATACAAAAAAAAAAAAAAAAAAAACATTCACGAACTTATGAAACGTTCACTAATATACATAATTTTTGCGAAAAACAAAAATCATATGAAACATAAAAAATGACGGAAATTAAATCGAATTCACGAACATCTCGGATTCACGAACATGAAAAAAAATTCATGAATGTCCTAAAATCACGAACATAAAAAAATCACGAATATGTTGATTTTGCGACCTTGAAAAAAAATCACGAATATGTTGATTTTGCGACCTTGAAAAAAAATCACGAACTTACTGAAAATTCCCGAATGTCTTTAAATCACGAACATTCAGAAATTCACGAATATCGTAGAATCACGAACATCAGAAAATCAAGGAAATCTTCAATTTGCGAACTTGAAAAAAATCACGAACACTAAAAAATTCCCGAACATAAAAAAATTAACTAATATCTTAAAATCACGAACATGATGAATGACGAAAATTGACGAGTATGTTGAATTCGGGAACATGAAAAATCACGAATATCTTGATTTTGCGACCTTGAAAAAAATCACGAACTTACAAAAATTCCCGAATGTCTTGAAATCACGAACATTCAGAAATTCACGAATATCGTAGAATCACGAACATCAGAAAATCAAGGAAATCTTCAATTTGCGAACTTGAAAAAAATCACGAACACTAAAAAATTCCCGAACATAAAAAGTCACGAACATTCAAAAATTCACGTACATGAAAAAAAGTCACGAACACGTAAAAAAATCACGAATAAATAAAAAAATTCACGTACACATGAAAAGGAACTGCTCCCTCCATGGAAGCACATTTTCATCCCTGACGTATTTTCTCTCATTCGATTGTGTGGAACCCTTTGGCTCGGACCGTCGACAAGAGATAATGAGAAGTTTGTAAACTCTGAACGTCCAAACGGGGGGGTGTATAAAATTGCATCCTCTTTCTTTCTCTCTCTCTCTCTCTGTACAAAGCTAATTAATAGCTCGACTCGAGGAGTTATTCGAGGTTACGTTTGGTCGTGTACGGCCTCGGGCCCATCCAACCCTGTGTGTCTGGGCTCGGTCGTTAAGGAGAACGAAAAAAATAAAACCACCTTCTGACTTATTCAGGGTAAGGTGCGATGATGAATAAATAATCTCTATCTTCTATCTTCCATCTCCTCGGTCTATACTCAACCTAATTATAATCAGTCTAATGCCCGATGTGATGATGCGGGGGCGTAAAGCCAAGGAATGTCACTCGTCGTAGGTTAATTAAGATTCGGACACACCCACCGTGTCGTAGGAGACCCCGAGTCGAGGGTGTGGCTGGTGGTCATCGCGAAATTAGCATGAGAATCCACTAACCTGAAGTTGGAGAACCACTTGACCAGCTGGGCGGTGTTATTCTTGTTGAATTTTATGTCCGGAAAGTACATCTTGAGGACCGCCGATGACGGGTATCTAACCCAGAAGAACATCAGCTTCGCCTTGCGCAGGTGCATCGGGGTCAACGTCGACGAGTTCACTGTGGTTAAGGATCATATCTCCACCTCTAGTCTCTTACCTCTAACCTCCCAGTTTTCTTTGACCAGTTTTAAAACGAAATTGGATTAGAAATCGTACAAGCTTTTCGCGGGATCTGATATCGAAGTGGAGGTTGACCCGACGATCGTCAGTCTCAACGGAAGCCCTACTTCCCTCCTTACCAGTAATCGGATCTCGCTATGTGGTTTCCAATCGAATTCTTATTCGCCTAATCCCCGTGTTTCTATGATACCCGGACGGTTGCTCGTCTGTCTCTATGATGTCGTCAATGGAAAAGGAGCCGAGGCACACAGCCAGTCGATTCATCGTCAAAGGGGTTAATCACGAAAAAAGAATACCGACAAAGAGACAGGCGCGGGAGAAAAAAAAGAAAAAGAAGAAAAACCTTTTTCAAATCATCCGTTTCAGTATAACGTCAAAGTTTTTTTCACCTAGGTGAACTACTCTGGAACTAATATGACCGGTACGGTTCAACTTTCCAACCCCCCCGCCAACCCAACCCTCGTAATAGAGTCTGGCTCTTATCGCTCGTCGAGTATTAGCAAAGGATATTGTAGGCTGAATCCCGTCGTAGCTTATGTCTCCCGAGTTGCAGTCACTGCCTCGATCCGTGCTGTCCATCCTGAGGTGTCCGTAATCGGGGCTACCGTGCTGAGCGGCTGCTAGGAGGGCCGGATGCAGCATGGCCGGAGGATGCGGAAGCGGAGGAGAGTCCCTGAGCTTGATACCGTCCCCTGGAGGACTGGCTGGTAGGTGGTGGGGTCCCGGCGGTGGTACCTGGCCCGGATGACCACCGTGGGGGTTGAAGAACGGGGAGTACGGCGAGAAGACCTGGCTCTCGTGGAGACTCGGGTTAGGTATCGCAACGCTGGTGGGTAACGATACTGGTAGCATCGGTGGCGGCGCGTGATACGGTCTGGGAGGTGGTGGGGGAGGAGGACTGTCGCTACCCTGAGGACATCCTCCATCCTGAGCCAGGATTCGGGATACTGTGCGAGGTGTGATCCTGGTGTCCGTTACCTGAAATTATTGAGAGAATCGTCAGTTTGTTTTATTTCGTGATGATAGGAGGGGTTGAGCCAACGTTTCAGAGGATATAAAAGATCACGAATATAAAAGATTCACGAATTTTTTGGAAAAAATGAGAATATTATGAAATTTTTTGGGGTTCGAGAACGTGAAAATTGACGAACGTATTAAAATTAGCCAACATCTGAATGATTCACGAACATAAAAGGTTCACAAATCTTACAAATCTTCACGAACGTATAAAATTCACGAATATACAGAAAATTTAAAAAAGTCATATGAAACATTCAATATCACGGAGATAAAAAGAAATCACGAGCATAAAAAAATCACGAACATTAAAAATTCATAAATTAAAAAATTCATGAGTGTAAAAAGTCACGAACATACAAAAAATCACGAGCATAAAAAATCACGAATATCTTCGATTCACGAACTCAAAAAAAATCACGAACATTTAAAATTCATGAGTATAAAAAGTCACGAACATTAGAAAATTCCCGAATATAAGAAGTCACGTACATGAAAAAAATCACGAACATAAAAAAATCACGAACATTAAAAATTCACAAATTCACACTTAATTCATGAGTATAAAAAGTCACGAACATTGAAAAATTCCTGAATATGAAAAAAAAAGTCACGAACATACAAAAAATCACGAGCATAAAAAACCACGAATATCTTTGATTCACGAACTTGAAAAAAAACACGAACATTAAAAATTCATGAGTATAAAAAGTCATGAACATTAGAAAATTCCCGAATATAAAAAGTCACGTAGGTACATGAAAAAAGTCACGAACATTAGAAACTTCACGAATATAAAATAAATCACGAATCTATCAGAAATTCACGTACATAAAAAAAGTCACGAACATACAAAAGTCACGAACATAAAAAAGTCACGAACATGAAAAAAAATCACAAATCGATATAAAAATTGACGAACATATAAAAAATTCACGAACATTGAGAACAAAAAAATGACAGTCGATCATTCGGAATCGGGTCATGGGTTGTCTCACCTTGTGGCGTTTCTTCTTTGGCGTCATGACTAGGGAAAGTGCCTCATTCTGTTCAGCATCCCTGCTGTCCCTCTCGTCGTTTGCCCTCATATTGCAGTACTGTTCTCTCTGCGCCTGTTCCCTCTGTTGTTGTTCCCTCTGCTGTTGCTGCGCCTGCATAGACGCGATCGCGTATATCGTCGGCGGTTTTGGCGTCTGAAACATCCCTCCGCTCGGTCTTACGTGTAGAGGTAGTTGATTTATCTGATTCAGGTTGTTCTCCGTGGGTCCTGAGTGCGGTCCGTGCGGTCCCATCCTACCCATCTGGTAACCCGGACCTCCCGACTGTGACGTTGGAGGACCACCGTTCAGCGGTCCCTGTGGACCCTGAGGTCCGCTCTGCGGGGGCGCCGCCCCCCTATCGACTACTTTAGTCCTCGGCGATTTTCTCTCGAGCAATTGACTCGCGAGCAAAAGATCCTTGTTCAACTGCTCAGCCGCGGCCTGGGCCGCCTCACTCTGCTTTCCCAAGAATCTCCTCTGCTGTACGAACCTCGTTACGATACTGTCTATCAGATTCGTCAAAGAGGACGTTATCTCCGTCTTCAGAATGTCCGCGAGGCCTTCCAGATCGGCTCCGGTCAGCTGCGTACCGGACCCACCGGCGGCTCCCCTAAACGCGTTCAACCTCTCCTGGAACTCTTTGTGGTGAAGCTGCGTCTGTGGCGTCGCGGTTCCACCGGCCACCGCGTTTTGTGTCTGTTGACTCGACGGTTGCGGCGAGTTCTGTTGCTGCTGTTGCTGTTGTTGTTGTTGTTGGGCCGCCTGATGCTGCTGCTGTTGTCTGACCGCGATGGCCTCTTGCTGCTGCTTCATCCTTTCCAGGGCGGCGTGCTGCTGTTCGAGGTAGAGCTTGTGCCCCATGTGGTACATCGCTGCCGCGGTAGCGTGCGGATGGTCAGGAGGCAGAGCTGGAAGCCCGTTGTACGGGGGTGGATGAGGCCTCGGAGGCCTCGGGGGCGGTTGTGGCTGGTGCTGTGGGCTCGCGGGGGCTTCGCCTCCCTCGCCGGCCTCGGCCTCCATGCGACTGCACAGCTGAACGTACTTTTCCTGCATCTCGGCTAGCTGCTCCTGCATGGTTCTGAGCTGTGATTTGAGGGCGTCCTTCTCGACGCGTTTCTGTCTTATGGTCGCGGGGTCCTCGTCCTCATCGGTGTCGTCGTCGTCGTCCATCATCACGTCGACGACCCCGTGTTGAAGGACGTGGTGCACCTGCTGCTGCTGGGGGTGGTAGAGCTTCCGCTTCTTGCACCCGTTTACCGGTGTCGGTTGCAGAGCCGGGCTGCACCTCATCGTGCTCACGATGTTCTCCACCCTCGCTCGCTTTATCTCGGTCGACGGCGAGCTCGACTCCGTCTTGGGGACGATGGGGCACGGGGAATCGCTCAGGCTTCGCTTCACGTTCGACGGAGCCTCCCCGGCCCCTCCGGTCGCTCCCGAGTCCTGCAGCTCCTCTTTGACCGATACCGAGGCTGACCTCGGACCGGACGGACTCGGAGGTAGACTCTGCTCGCAGTCGCTCCCGTCGAGGTTGGCCCCGGGCTCCATGCCCGCCTCGGCGAAGGCTTCCTCCATCGCTCGTGCGGCCGAGGCCGCGTCTTCGGCACTGTCCTCGGCGTCCGCAGGCATGACCACGTCGTCGACACTTTCCTCCCCACCACTTTGCACAGCACCACGCGCACTTAGGTCACTGTTACCGTTTTGTTGATGCTGTTGTTGGGTCTTTATCAGCTCCGCTGTGGTGTTGTTGTTGTTGCTGTGAATCGAGTTGTTGTTGTTCGGTTGCTCCGGCTGGACGGACAGCGCGGCCATCTTTCTGCCCTGAAGGATGTCCCTGAGCATGTGCTGGGTGAGTTCGGCGGCCGTTGCGGGATCGTCCCCGGTTTGTATGCTGGACGCGGAGTCGATGCCGGCGCCGGTCATCACGTGGCTGCCCTCGGGCGGCGAGCCCCCGGCGTCGCTGGCCTGCTTCACCTGGCGTCCGAGGAGTTCGTTCAGCATCTTTGCTGGGCCAAAGCCCGGCGCCCCGAAGAATCCGAATGAATGCTGGCTGGTCGCTCCCGTTACCGGAATGTGACCGACCTGTGGACCGCCGGTTATCTGCTGGGGACCGCTGCTGAATATCGCGCCGTATAAACCGCCGTTTAGGAAGGACGGACGCGAACTGAAGTTCGGTATGCTAGAGTAGCTGTTGCGCGGCTCACCGGCGTCAACGCGCTGTCTGGTGCGCTTCTGCTTCTTCAGAAGCTGCTGCTGCTGCTTGCTGTCCGTCGTTGCTCCGTAGAGGGCGAAACAGTCAGTCTCCTCCTCCGATGACATCATCGGCCGTCTGGTTGGTCGGCCCCCCGAAGGCCTCCGCTTCCCCCTCCCGCCAGGGCTTCTTCACCCCCCACCCCGTCGGACTCGATAAGCCTCCGGCCCGAGCGCGCGCTCTCCCACCTCTCTTCCTCTTTTGGTTATGTTCGTTATTCTCCTGAGGCGGCGCGCTCCGCGCTCTCCCACCTAATGGGGAATGCCTCGTCTCTCCTCTCCCTCGCACCTGCCCTTCGAGTCTCCCCTCTTTTTTTTTTATTATTCCTTTCCTATTCCTATTCCTATTCCTCCCCCCGCTCCTTGCGGCGCGGTGTCGAAGCCTGCAGCTGGTGGTGTTTAGAAACTTTGTGTCGTATAGTTCTCGACTCTAGGTTATCGAGGGGTATCAGATCCTCGGGTGAAGACGACTGCGAGTGGGAGTGGGCGGGTGGCGGTGGGTCCTGGGGGCCGCGTCTACTTCTGCTGCTGCTCCCCCCCGGGAGCTGCATCCTTTCGTTATCGCCAAAGGGCTAATTCCTCCCCCTCGTTGTTTGATTTTGTTTTTATCTATCTTCTAACTTGTTCGACTATATCTGAAACAGACGAAACAAAAAGGGTTATCGAAGTGTTCGACACAACCGCATGTCTTATTCAACGACTGCAGGTCTGTCTCTTTTTCTTTTTTTTTTCTTTTTCTTTCTTTAAATCGATAGTTTGCAAAAGAAAAAAATAATTGATGGGTTCCGCGGACTGGTGTGTCCACCTCAAAGTATACGATATTCACCCCTTCGTCGTTCGTTCGCTTCGTATATCTTTCTGTATTGTAAAAAAAAAAAAAAGAAGTAAGTTTGTAGATATTGATCCATCGCGTCAAAATCCTATATAGATAATCATCGATCGAAGACAATTACCCATAGGGAGGGGTAAAGATACACTTTTCATTGTCGCAGGTGTTGAACGACATATGGGAATGAAATTTTCGTAGATAAGCCACCCTCTCCGCGTAGGAGGAGGTGGAAGGAGAAACGTTCGAGGGGGTCCTCGGTTCCCCCCCGGAGACAAAAGGTGCTCTACCGGAAGTTACCTCCGGGAACTCGTCGACCCCCCGCCCTCCCTTCTATTACCTCTCTTAGGTCGACACGTCGGAAGTAAATGTGAAGGTAATTACGAACAGAGGTCCGGTTGTCCGGCAGCATTGTTGGTGAACATCCTATTTCTGAACAATTTTTTTTTTTTTCGTACTCTTTTTTATTCAGACGGACAGAGAGAGAGAGAGATAGTGTGTGTGTTATCTGAGGGAACCGGAAACGGCGTATATTGTCTCATGGTTATGGTCGAACTGTTGTATATGCTCTGCGTATGGCACAAGGCGCTCCTAATTTCCCATTGAGTCATGCCTGCTACGTACGCGATTAATTTAGCATCAGCGTTTAGGGCAGGTGCCTTTGCTTCTGTCTCTTCCTTCATTTGTTGTTTTCTGTCTATGTACTCTGGAGCTTGTACGTTTCCCACGTCTTGGATCTCGTATTTTAATAATCTAATTGGGTCAAACGCTCTGTGCTCATCTAGGAGTGGGTTAAATGTCATACTTATATCACCGGATTTCGGTCAAATTTTAACCAGCTACATGGACTCGTTGTTGGATGTTGAGAAGAAGGAAGTCAGACGATTTTTTTAATTCTTCCTTTCTTCAATTTTGATAATTTTTGTAAAAGCCTCCTCGATAGGACTCATCGTCTCTGCACCTGGCCTCTAGTTTTCTATCTTTGACGTACTCAACGTACCCCACATGTCGTTTTATATGACCAACCAACCACTCCTACCACCATCGGTATTTTAACCCACACGAACGGGCGGGTGTCATGTGGTCAATGAGGTTCGCGGGGGTTACGCGGCTGACCCCTGGGGGGCTGTTGGTATGTGGGAACCTACCTCAGAGCACCGGCCCATGTCCGGGGGTGCGGAGTACTACGCGTCTACTTATTTTCCACCCCCTCTTGTTAGAACGAAACAAAACAAAAGAAAAAAGACAGCATTCATGGTTTTTTTATCTTCCTCTTCTCACTTAATTATTAGCAGAGCCAGAGGTCGATGCGGAGCCATGTGTCGGTGATCGGGTAGTTGCAGTAGGTATAGCGTGAAACGGTACCCCGGCTATTATCAACGCGTTCCTCGATGCAACAAGTTGACCGGTGTCAATTGATGTGTTATTAATTTGAGGGTTAATCGAGTTAATTTACATCCACCCTCCCCCTCCATCGGAAACGTTTTATATCACATATCATCTGACATATTCGCGAATCTATGCGAGATTTTTCCCATGGATTTGGGACGAGGGAGGGAAACAAACATCTGACGTTTGAATCTCACGGGGAGGTGAAGGATGAAGAAGTAGAAGAAGAAGGAGCCCAAGGTCCCAACGGTCTTTGCCCCCAATGGCGTAGGGATGAAGGAATCTCACGGTCTTGATTAAAATTAGTCGAAAAAACGCGATTTTTCACTTAAAAGTTCATAACTTTTACCATTTTTTTAAAGTATTTTTGCACAAAAATTTAGAACGATGCTCTTCAGTCGTGGGACTTTCAACGGCTTCAACGGACGAAAGATGTCCCGAAAAGCACAGTCCTACTAATTGACGTCTGGATCTTGTCTTGGCCCTCGAAGACGTCTTTAAGAGTAAAGACAAGATTTAGACGTAAAAAATTGGGCCATTTGACATGTTGTAAATGAGAAGCAGACGATTTTTCTTCATTTTTAATGCCATCCCCGATTTCCTACGCCGTTGACACCGCGAGGGGTTTAAAGAGCCAGGTCAACTTCTTTTCTCGTTCTATAAGGGAGTCGAAGATCTCGGGGTTCCTCTGGAAGGGTGCGAGCGTAAAACGGCTTTCTTGAGGAGCGCGTGCCAGCTGCCGTCCTGGGCGTAACCGACGTCGACGGCTTCTTGCTTCCCATTGTCTAGGGGGGGCGTCTCGGAGCCCCCCAAGAATACGTTGCAACGTCTCAAGACCTTTATTGTACAAAAAGAAAAAATCAAATAGCCCCGATTTTTCAGTCTCGATGTGCCAACGGCTCCGGCATATGTGGCTCGGGGCCAAATCTACTCCGGAATGACCAAACTTCTGGGACGCCACCATCCGCATTGAGCGAAATCAAGACGTTACGTCCGTCGCTTCCTGACGCAGATGCGAACGGAGGTCCCGGTGATGGTGAAGCCGATCATTGAAGCCAATCAGCCAGTGATTGGGCGTAATGGACTTGCGTCTTGTCCCCCATACGGTGGGACCGTGGCTCTCAGTTTGGGCCGGAGATCCTAGCCGCGGAATGACTCCCGGGGTTCCTCTTCTTGGATTCGAATTGGGCACCTCGATGATCCGAGTCAAGCATCGTGCTGGGAGGAGGATGAAGGCTGCGCGGAAAGCTTGCGGCTCATCTGCTTCGACGTTGGCTGGGTGAGTGAGTGGTTCGTTGGTATGATAATGAGGAAGGTGACTTCCGATTACCGCACACACGGAGAGCTAGACCGTCCATTACCCGGGTGATAGCCGTGATTCCTTGACTCACGACCATAGGACGACGATTCTTATTCCGAGCTTAACAAGCCTGTTTTCACTACTTTAAGTTAACCCAAATTAACTCAATTACTAAGTGTATAAAGTTTCATCGTTCGAGACGAGCTTCTCATGCAAATAACACGAGGATCGTGTTTAATTATATTTTCTGTTTGACGCAAATTAGACTCGTTAAGAGTCGTGTGGTAATTGAATTGGTCAAACGGAAACGCGCGAAATTAGCGACTATGACGATGGAAAGGAAGAGGCGAAGAAGAAGAAGACAAAAATAGGAACATAAACCCGGTCGGAATTAGAATCCGGGAAACGTCATATGCGAAATCGAAAGAGGAGAGGAGGGCATTCACTCGGACGAGAGGCCTTCCCTTATTCCTTCAATCAACGTCAGTCGCGGGAGGTCGAGAGTCTAGTGTTTGCACGATGCAAATACTCTCGTCGAGGTTGCCTGGTTGTGGAGCCACTAGAGAAAGCATAGAGTTCGACCCTCTAACCACTATAACCCCACCATTGAACCGGCATCCTGGCAGATAGGCCGCTAGTTAAATCTCCGATGCGTCTCTAGATATCAACGGATGCACCTTCGCTCGTGTATCCGGATAAAAAAGACAAAAAAAAAAAAAAAACAAAAAAAAAAAAGAAAAAAAAAACAATA
>JAFFZH010014785.1:0-14899 GCA_018420115.1 Euura saliciscinereae
ACAGTTAGATATAGATAGATACAGTTAGATATAGATAGATACAGTTATTCCGTCATGCCGCGGATCCCGCTGGAAACTGTGTCCGACCGACGTCGGGTCACTGACCTTGACCTACCTCGATCCAATCCCCATTGGGCGTCCGACGGAATCATATGGCGATCATATGGAGTGAGCGCGCCGGACATCGTCGCTGCGGCGTTCGAAGCTGTGATTGGCGCAAACGGTTGGCGCGAACTTTCCGAAAGAGAAGCTGCATTATTGAAATACATATTACGGGATCAGGGGAACACGATGTGGAGGAAATCCGGCATTCGAGGAGACGCTTTTATCATTTTCAAATTCGTCATTTACTTCTAAATAATAATTGTGTTATGATTATGTGAGGTATGTATGAAGAGCTTTGCAAACAGCATTTGTTGCAAGCAGGAAAAATCAGTTGAAAAAGATACAAGACTCTGATGGCTCGATCGTGCAGGATCTTCATTCATTGCGTTGATAAAAGTAATGGTAAATAGGACTTTGAAACAAAACCATTATTATACATATATTCAATTATTTGCAAGATGATACTGTATTATCAAGTTCTTGCAATACAATTTAAAAAAAAACAAGCTTTCAATCGTCAAAAGGGTTGCTTTCACCAGTGAAGGCTCAGTTACACAGAGCGCGTCGCGTCATGCGTCATATGTAATGACCTATGGGAGAACAGCTTTACCGAGAATCTAGAAGAAGGTCAGCGTTGATTGGACAACCGTCATGACGCGTCACGCGACGCGGTTTGTGTAACATGAGCCCATGATAGACGACTGGAAGGCAACAAGCCTGCTATAAGACTCTGAAGTTGGCTGCGATTGTTCTGACTGTGGAGGGGAGCGCTCGGCCAATCACGATACAGATACAGTTAGACGGGGCGCGACAGCTGTGAGCAGCACCAATACGGCACCGAACGGCGGACAGTGACTGAAACTAGGGACCGGACAGGGACTGAAGTTGGACAAGGACCGAGGTTTTACTGTACATGCAATGAAAAAACGGTGGTCGATGTTGATGAAAAAAAAAAATCAAATTCACCTTTTCAGGGACTGAATTTTTGGTGAATACAAAATTGTTGATTCTAAATCATTCTGGGATATGCTGTTCCGAGTGCCGGATAACAAATTTGATTGATGTGAGTTTCTTTCACATTTCGTTCATTTTATCTTGAAAATATACGTGGTATAATGTAAGGTAATACTATTCTTATCATTAAACTCATTATTATAATAATTATTTTTGTTATTTGGTAGCAGTGGCGTCGCCGGTTGCCGTTACTGGCTTAGCTTGAGTTCTTCTGCGCGCAAGTTCCGAGAGAACGATGGGACCGATATGCGGCGATCTAGGGCTACCGGATATGGCTTTATACGTCGCCGCGACGGCGCTCTGGAACAGAAAAGGCGTGCGCCATTGACGGAACATTGACGGAATCGTGGAGAAGCGGCACTGATATTAGAAACAGTTGCGTGTATCGAAATTCTGACCTTCAAAGTGCGAAGGTCTTTGGCAACCGATGGCAAGACTTTGTGAGGAAGGCGATGGCGGTTCGCTATCCAGGGATACTGCATTATACTAGAGGCGGTTGGCCGCTTGGTAGGATCCAAGTGCAGCATCTTTCGAACTAGCTCTTTGGCATCGCCGGAGATAATCGTCCATACACCAGTCTCGACGTCGACCAAGCCTGATCCTATACGATCGAGGATTTCTCTCGCACTGTCCCCGGGACTGTTGTCAAACGGAATGCACCTGCAACATCGAGATGGTGGGTAAAAAGACTGATACCGATACAGGTAGTATGTGCGATGGGAAAGTTGCGTCTTGCGGTTGCACCTAGGGCACCGATTCCTGTTTGGGCATAGTGAATTGGGTTTTCTTTATGGAATTTTTCAATATATTCCATGGTTTAGGAATATGATTGATAAAAACGTACTCGTCCGCAGTCTATTCAATCTCTACATCCGTACAATCGACCGTAACGGGAGAATAGATCCAATTGAAACTTGATAACAATAATTATATATATGTATATTCATATATACATGTATATATATATGTATATGTATATCCATTATTATTATTTATTATAATATCGCAGGCTGCACACGAGCACAGACGTGCTTGGGTAGGGGGATAAAATACGCCGGTGTCGTGTGTTCTCGTCCCTGTTATCTGTATCTTTGTCATTACTGTATCCAGAAACCCTGACTGAATAAATAAATAAACGAATACATTTTGATAAAAATTTTACGGAAATATGAACAAAATTGGATGTTTGAATCCGCAAAGAAACCAAAGGCAACAGCGACGGTTGGACCGGAATACTGAAGACAAAAAACCACCGTCGCCCTGAGATGTAGCGGTTACTTACCCAGAAAGCATAATGTAAAGAAGTACGCCGAGCGACCAGATGTCGCAGGCGGCGTCGTAACCCTGTCGCTTCAATACTTCCGGAGCGACAAAGTTCGCCGTGTAGCAAGGCGTCATCAGTAGTCCATTTTCGGCGCGCAATTGCTTGGCAAATCCTAGGTCACATATGCACAGGGTCGTAGGATCGCTTCCTTCTTTCGCATATAATATGTTGGATGGTTTCAGGTCCCGGTGCACCACCTGCAATTTCAAGAAATACGCGAATAAGCAATGGTAGGTCAACGCAATGTCCAGACTTTTGTTATACGTAGATGCCGCCCACTTTCTAAACATCTCCAAATTCGTACGTGCACGGGGCATTATCCAGATTTTCCAGGCGTCTGCCGGAGCTCGTGAATATTTTGCAAACGTGATTACCAATATGAATCAACCAGTGCTGCGTATGTACCTACTCCAAGGGGACGCCTTGAATGAAAGTCTTGTACTCGAATCTGGCAAGGCGGTATAATAAACGTAGATACGTGTTAAATTTGTAGGTCTTACTCCGTTTTCGTGGAGGTAGTGCACAACGCCGGCAATTGTGTACGTCACTTCGGCGGCCTCTCTCTCGGTGAGATTTCTCCGCTCCAGAATACGGTCGAGCAGCTCGCCGCCCCGAAGCAGCTCGAGCACTAGGTATACGCGTCCTTCATCCTCGTGAACCGAGCGCAACGAAACTATGTGTGGATGCCTTCCATACCGCAGCAATATTTCGATCTCCTCGGAAGGGTCCCTTTTTGACTTGTCGATTACCTGCGTTGTCAAAGAAGGACACACGCACGTCCACACACGCACACATACACACGCACACGCAGACACACCCAGACACACATGAAGAAATAGAGTTTCGGAGATGGATAGATAGATACATAGATAGATATAGATATAGATAGATAGATAGATGGATGGATGGATGGATGAATAGACGGATACGTAAATAGGTAGATGGGTAAGTAAAAACGTGTGGGATAGGTGTAAGAGATTGAATTGTAATGGAAAAATAGCGGCCAGGTAGTGTGCCCTGCGGCGAGTTCCAAGGAGAAAATAGGAATAGGAATAGAAATCGAAACCAATTCGTATTCAATTTTTCATAGCGTTTCAAGACCAAATGCCTGTTTTTGTGGATTGACGTAAAATCTCGTGAGAGTCCCTGGCTTTTCATTGCGTTCAGTCCGATAAGTAGATCATATCAAACATAGTCGAAAGTGACGAGGAGAGATTATACATATACAGACCTACGACCGCGAACAACGGGATGATTGGAAAAAGAAATGGGATACAAATACGAAAAGTAATTGTAATCTTAATCTATCTTCTTCTTCTATATTTTTCTAAATTCCTTCCCCAAGAGGGGGGGGGGGGGGGGGGGGGGGGGGGGGGGTAAAGGAGTAAAACGTGTTTTCGCGTATTCATTGAAATCTCCTCGGTGCGATGAGATATTGACTTCGTCATTGCTTCGAATGGTTGCTCATTCAAATACCTAGAAAGTAGTTTGAGCATTTTGTGAAATTCGACTCCTGAGGGAATGAAAAGGGGTGAAACCAATTTTTGAGTCGACTGGGGTTGGTGCGCCAAGCGCACAGGGACAAGGCCCCTAGTTCACAAATGAAAGATTAACACTTGCAAGGAGATACAAACGCGATGTGATACGGGACAGGAACTTTATCGAGAACAGGATTGGTATTCGACAGTGGACAGGCGCAGAGATAGAAAGCTGTTTTATCTGATCAATATTGAACCAGTCTGTATAAACACGCCTAGAGAAAAGCGAGGAGATGGAGCAAAAGGCACGCAACGGGAACAGCATAATCTACGCAGCAATTAGGAGTATCGGTGAATCACGGGTAGCGGGCAGCGACTTACCTTTACGGCATATTCCATTCTCGTGCTCTTGTGTACAGCACGATAGACAATGCTGTAACTACCTCTACCGATCGCCTCTTTTAAATCGTACTCGTCGGTAATGGCGGCACGATTTATGTATCCCGGCAGAGTGTTGGTCCGGGATTCTCCCGTGGCGACGGTTGTTGCCGTTGCATGTAGCAACGGGGACGTCGACATGGTAAACGAAGCTCCTGTCATCGTCGCTCTTGAACGCTCGTCGAGGAGACATGGGGCGACAAAGCTAAATCCCCGGAACAGTTCATGAGCATTTGCGCTCGGCGGCACCCCTGGAGAATCTGAGTCAGTGAAAAATATGACATTGTTGAATAGTATTGGGTTCCGAAGCGAAACAACACAACGTCTGGTGGTGGAAACGCGAAGAAATATGTTGCGGATAGCTTGGCGATATCGCGTGGCATTTGTAGCGGTTTCCACTTGCGCAGTTCTTGACTACACTGTGCTACACCGTCTTACACAGGCACACACTCCAAGTGTAAATTGTGCACTAGTGTAATCGAGTGGGACGATGTAACTGCAAGTGGAAAACGCTGTTAGTGTTATTTCGAGAAAATCTAATTCCTGATAAAAATCAATGCACGGACAAAATTTGACGAAACTGTGTCCCGAATTGATCCCAATTTTTTTTTTCTCTACCGCTCACCAAAGAAACCTCAAATTTTGATTTTCACAGAGTCCCGCACAGGGGAACCATGTGGCGGATAGTATAGAAACTTACGACGCCCCCATGTTGGATTCTGATACAGCTATAGGCTCTACGCGCCTGGGTTTAACAATCGTTTCGGAGTCAGTGTTCACCTTTCGGAGTTTTGCACGTAAACTCGCTGTCGAAGTAAAATGCCTCGTCCTCTCTGCTCACAGCGGGCTTGAACGGTGGCTTGACTCGCTTGTTGAATAACGCCACCCAATCTATCGACGCGAAGAACGTGTGATTCTTGATCTCGTCCACGCCGCCTGCGACCAAATTCTGTACATTACACTGTACAACCAAAAACCGGGTTGTAAGAAAAGCGCCCAAATCCGCAGTTTTCAATCGAGTCCATTCGCGAATTATAATTTTGAAAGATTCCCAGCGACAAACTGTCGACTAATAGAAATCGAACAGTGCGCGTCGAGCAAAAGTCCATGCACATCTATGAGAAAGGGCTTACCGGATCCGAGCCTGTTTGTAGGGTTTCTCTTGAACAGAACGCGAAGCAAAGCTTGCGCCTCGGTCGATATGTAATGCGGCATTCCCAATTTCGCCTTCAATATCTGTGTCATAGTCTCCTTGCGGTTGGATCCTTGAAAGGGGAGCGCTCCGGTAAGCATTTCGAACTGGAAACAGACGGTACTCTTACGATATCCGACGGTTGTTCAAGGATAGGAGGAACTAATCTTTTCTCAAATTCACCTGCAGATTAATAATAATCAATACCCATTATACTTGTCGCGTCAATCTGGGATTCAATTACAGTCGCATAATTATGTAACGAGAATCTCTTGTAATCGCATCGCTCATGCGGCGTAACGATACGAATTCGCGTCAAGGTCAAGTTCTCGTCTCCTCCGATCGAGTCGTGATTGGGGTCAACTTGAGACCGTCTCGAGGAACAAGTACGGACTATGAATACCGCCCCAAGATCGTGAATTGAGAGAATTCGGAAATTCGCAAATAGCTTCGGTACGAAAAGATCCGCGAATGAAAGTTTGATATTTTGTGTTGTAGAAATCGCTGATTCAATCGATATACCCACTCGCAAGTGGCGCTCGATCGACCTTGCAGTGGTTAGCCATGTGCGTTCTCTGTTCAATTGGAATCGTCGAAAGACGATGTTGGGTTAGACTTGAAACTTAATTTTATCAAGCTGTAAATCTAGATGTTAGATGTGCTCAGGCAATTTCTGCTATGCCACACCATCGACCGTTGCGCGACGTACCATTAAAACACCGAAGCTCCACCAATCCGCAGCAAAAGAATGACCCTTGCGATTCACGACTTCCGGGGCCATATATTCGACGGTGCCGCAGAAGGAGTACGTTTTTGTATCGTCCAAGGGCTGCTTGCTCAATCCAAAGTCCGTCAACGAAATGTGACCTTCGGCATCCAGTAGAATGCTGCTTAGCCCAAAGCGAGGAACGCCGTAGCGGAGTTTATGAAAAGAAAAGAAAAAAAAAAGAGGTTTAAACCAGAGACCGTAATAAAGTTGAGCATATGTGTGATAAAAGCCTGAGCCACTCGGCGATATTCTACATATATGTAATACTCACTTTTCCGGCTTAAGGTCCCTGTAGATGATGCCAAGACTATGGATATGACCTAGCGCGAGCGCGAGCTCGGCTAGGTAAAACTTGACATCTTCCTCCGTGAACATGACCTGTAATTCAGAAGCGACGCGGGGTCATTGAAAATTGCAGGCCATTGGATACATCCTGGGACTGACATTCAATTCATTGCATGTTCGGTAAGGTGAACAGGTAAATTTGTACGTGAACAGGCACCAAGCTTCGGTGGTACGGTTTTCTTGTCTCTAAGAAATAGAAAATTTACAAATGTCGGTTGAAAAATTCTAGTCGAATTGTTTCGAGTCAAAGGGCCACGTGAATCAAATGTATTTTATTCCATTTGTTGCGGAGCGCTCGGCTACGAGGCCGAATTATTTTGACGATTAAAGAGCGTTGGTTTCTCACAACTCCGAGTCGGACTTTGCGGTCGGGATATCCCCAGGAAACAGTTCGGAGTGTCAGAGAAACTCATTAGCAAGTATCAAGACTTGGGAATATTTATTTCAAACGAATTCACAGTGTCCCGAAAGTTGCTTGACTTGAGACCAGCGGTTTGCCGTTATCCGCCGTCACCGTGCAACGTGATTGGGTCGTTCGTGGGAAGCTACGTAATACAACTTCATTCTTTTGCTATCGCAGGATACGGGCACGGCTCTCGCAACGCTGAACCGCGTCTGCATAATCATACCTCTTTGGACAATCTAGTGAATAGGTCACCGCCACGTAGGAAATCCAGTATAAGGTAAAGTTTTCCTTCCGTTTGAAAGGCATAATGTAACCTCACTATGAACGGGTGTTCCACGTCTACGAGAATGTTCCGTTCCATTTTAGTCCTCACCCGGTCGCGAACTGAAACATTATTATACCCCGGCATAGGACGAGGTATTAATTAATAATATCGTAGTTCTACCTATTCGTTGGTCATTATACGGGCAAGCCCGTCGGGATTACGGTGACAGCAGGTTGTGCGATAAAAACGGATATTGAATAAAAACCAGCCAAGTGGAATACATCGTCGGCTTAGTGTTTGTGCGCCTTACGGACCATTTCGTGACGCCAGAGAATTTCATCGAGTACCTAGTCAAAAAATCAAGACCCAAATCGTTCATTCCCAAGTGGAAATTTGTTCCGAGGAGCCTGTGAAAAAAAACCTCGGGCAACATGTTGTTCAAGTTTAGAGTCGAAAATTTCAATGAAATCCGTATGGTCCGGGAACCGGCAAACAAAGACCAAGGCGACGACACGCGAGTGTCGAGAAATGTGAAAAAAAAGAAACAAATTCAGTTATTGTCGTTGATGCGGGCACGAAAAGCGACCAGACGAGCAAGGTGTGAGTCAGTGAGTGAGAGTATTTGTACAGCGAATACCTTTGAGGGTGGCTTTTTTCAAAACCTTCATAGCGTAAAGAGTCCCGCCGTCCTTGCCGACAGCTTTTCGCACCAGAAATACCTGCGCGCGCAACAGTGGAAAGAGAATGAAATACCCGCATGCAGCTATCTTCCGGATGCTTGAGTACAGAGTGAGATCCCCCGTAGGCGAAGCTCCTCGTCGCCGAACGATTAGTTTTCTCACCTTGCCGAAGGATCCTTGGCCCAGGACCTTGAGTAGTTCAAATTGAGCGGGATACGCCTTGTCGTAGCCCTCCCTGGCAACCTCTATTACTTCGATCTCATGAGTGTCGGCGGAGCTGTTGGAACGAGACCCGCGCGTATCGCCCTGCGTGCTCATCGCTTCTTCGATCGCCGACAAAATTTCCGTGGTTTGCTGCGAACAAGTTTGAATTGGTTGAAGGTTGGTCCGGATGAAAATCATTGGAGTTGCAGGCTGTCATGCTCGAGTGACGCCAACAGCGAAACACCGCACGATCGCACTGTACCCCACAGCGTTCGCCGAGATTGAGGTTATGATTACGGTCGGGCGTAACCCCTCGCGCGATAACGGCTCACCTTTTCGGGTGCCTGGAGTTCGCTCCAGGGCACTGTTAGCGTAGCGAGCGGCATTATATTCGAACTGGATCACTGGACCACGAACCGCGGGTGTAGCCTCCACCTCCTCGTGCCGGTGGTGATCATCGTCTCGCAACCTCCGTGAACCTCCGTACGAAGCGTGCGTGAGTGTCTACGACGCGTCGGAAACACGTTAATCGACAATCCTGATACAACACTGAACACAACCGCCGATGCACGAATGCACTGCACTTCTGACAAGTGACAAGCACCAGATCCAAAATATCCCAATAGATCCCAATTAACGATCGACG
Source organism: Euura saliciscinereae (assembly GCA_018420115.1). Lineage (NCBI taxonomy): Eukaryota > Metazoa > Arthropoda > Insecta > Hymenoptera > Tenthredinidae > Euura > Euura saliciscinereae. Next base: position 8,867 of record JAFFZH010014785.1, read on the forward strand.
ACGACGCTTCTCGATGCGGCGTGGCACGACGACGACGCCCGCGGTCCGGCCTATGAGCAGAGTGCAGACTGCAGAAAGGGGCTCGCCTAAGCGATTTACCGATATCAAGTGTGGCGGGCAAGGTCGACAGAGACGACGGATACATCTCTTATCACCCGTAGAATAGTATAGTATACATACAATAAAAACCTTTCTCTGGACTGGGTGCTTTCCAACAAGAGACAAGAGCCACACGCTGGGACACTGTGATATCATTGGCCCTTTCCCTTAGATCCGACCAATCGTATAGCTGCTGGCTGTGTGTCTGACGATGTCTGTTTATTTCGCTCGTTGGAAAGCTCCCGTTTTGTTTTTGGATCATTGTCGCCGTCACTGGTGCCAACTGCGGTGCAGAAGTGTCCGTTTATACGTTGGGACCAGTGTAGAATCCCGCGAGTGTTCTGTTTTCGAATTGTCAGCAGTACAGACTACTCACTACAGACAGGGTTCATTTGAAAATTAAAGCGACGGAGGGGGACAGCGGATGATGGGGTAGTGGGACAGGTCTGCAGATCCAGGTAAAACCTTGAAGAAGATGCTCGGCGAGTTGGCCTTCAATTAGGCACCTTTACAAAGATGAACTTTTGTGATTTGGTATGCGCTACGTTCGACATAGCGTCGGATTTACTATATGTATATTCAACTGGGGGAATTATCTTGGCCATCCCCAATTTTCAAGTCTCTGTGGTCACCCTTCCGTACTTCCGTACAATTAAACGTACTACGTGAGGAAAATGAAATAATAATGAGTGACGAAGTAAAGAAACATAGAAATTGAGTGAGGTGCTAGGAAACAATACATGTATCATACCATGATTCTTCAAAGTACTTTTATTTCTGTTAACCAGAGAAAAAAAAGCATTAGGTGAGATGAAGAAGTGAAAACGATAGATGACGTCAGAAAATGAATGAAAATTTATCATAGCTGGGCCACCAAAGAAACTGAATGAACGTGGTAGCGGGAAGTCGGTTTCGCTTCAGCTTTGCATTCCCGCGACGACGTTCTACTCTGTACTCAAGAGGCATTGGGGTTAATTTTTCACATGAGATACAGCAACGAACTGGCCGGCTGTTGGAGGACATGATCGTCATCGTTGTTGTGATAAAAATTGAAAAAAAAAAAAAAAAACAGTCAAAAAACAACCGAGACTGAATACGATTCGATACAAATCGACGGGTCCAACGTCCTATTCGTTGTTGCGGCCTTTGTCTGTCTCGATGAAATACCACCTCGATCGATGCCTCAGAGGTACAGTATTAGGGACTAAACAGTATGATACCTAAGGAATATCTAAAAATTACTACATAACTCTGTTTCGTAAGCTTATTAATATTATTTACTTTTTAGAATTATAAACTTTGTCAGTGTATTACGCGGGAGAATTCCCAACGACCCCAAGGAACAGAGTCAGTGATTCGTCACCCGTTGTAGTTGTTTCAGCGGTGAGCTTAATCGGGCGACAATTCATTCGGGAACAAGAAGAAGAAGAAGACTACAGTGAATGGCCATCTTTGTTCAGCTCCGCGTGTGCGGGGGCTAGAAATTCGCTCTATACATATAGTATACTATACAGCATAGATGCCTGAAAACTGAATGCATCGTCATCCGCTCATAGCCAGTGACCAGCCACCGGTGAGAGATCCGAGGTTGGTTGCGGTTAACTCGCGGTCACCTTGGCGTACCTTCGCTATTCTCATGTACAGTTGTTGGGAATTCTCACTTGCGTGTAGACATATTTTATGCCGCGCCATTACATTTCCATGACCGTCCAACTAAACGTCGATTCAATAAATAGTGAAATGAAATGAAATTTCCCATGTAGGAACCCTACGATATCATAAATGGAGTACAACTTAAATTAGTTGCGTTGTGAAATTAGAAAAAATTGAGTGAGAAACAATTGAGAATGTAAATTAACTAGCCAACAATTACCACGTAATTTGACAATTCGAATCAGTCGTGTGGAATTCAGGGGGAAAAATAGCTGAAATATTGCCATCCACGGTGAAAATAAGGGAAATTTGAATTAAAAATTTTCAATGTCGAACGAATCTCAAGTGGAACATATCAAGAGCAAAGATAGAGAACAATAAGGAAACAAAAATTAATTATCATTTCAATTGGTAATCTGATAATCAATTAATGATCAAGGGTGAACGTCGACCAGCCTGTGAAAAAACGAATAATGCTCACAATTGTTAGTCTCAAAGCCTTACGTTTATAAATGTATATCAATCTTTAGTCGTTCGCATGAACGTAATTTCTATGTACATATATGTATACATACGTATCTTTACAGGGTGTCGCAGAAATAAGTGGAAAACAAGAGGGATATCGGAGAAAGTATGACCGGCTAAAAAGTCTCACTAGCACCGGTACGTAACAACCGAAACCTTGGCAACGATCTCGATCAGCAGCCTGGCTTTGGGAATAAAGTTACAGAGACCCCAAGTTGTATAGGTAGGTCATTTCGCTCGAGCCTCTATCACCCCTTCCATTTTTTTCATCAAGTTCTGAGACGGACCCTGTAGAAATATGTGTGTGGACATATGTATATTTATGTATAGCGTATCACTCTTGGATCATGTTGAACTTATTTATAAACTTAATCAATAACTACATCGCGTACAAAGTCTCAACATTTCCGATCCTCTTTAAAGCATTTTCATACATATAGTGCGTATGTTCGATACCACATCGGACATCGTAAATCGAATCCTCAATGTTTTTGATAATCCGAACAATGACAGTTTCCTCATTAGCGCATACCGATAAATAAATTGACGACTTACACCGTATCGTTAATTCTGGAAATGACACCGAAACCGTAGAATGACGTTCGACCGCAGCGATACCGAGTCTAAATTTGTCCCGCTATAATTTGATCGAACCTCAGGCAACGACTTTGGTTCGGTCTGGATCCCAAAGATCGCGGTGCCACCGATTGCGGCGCAAGCAAAGCAGTCTCGAATTCAACGGAAACTCAAGCTTGGACAAAATATTTCATCGTCATCCGCCGATTGTAAACAAGATTTGACGCCGATGTCACAAACGGCAGGTAGGAACAGGAGACTACAAGAAGATGGCGAGAGCGTCGTTGCCGAGCTTCTTGGATACATCGGGTGATCCTGCTGCACTCATACACGGATTTTGGTCGTCTAATGTCGTTTGTTCGCTCCTGCGTTTCACGCCATAGAAATCGTGACGTTGATCCCAAGGTTACCGTTGTCGGCAAATAACTGTGCCATCGATGTGTCAAATACCAAACAATCGGAATTGAGAATAGCCGAAGACACACCCTCGTGTATAGATCTTGGCATAGCTTCCCACGTGAGACGTCTTCTGTGTCCGTTCAATTCCAATCTGGAAGAAGAAACATCGGGGAATGAACCGAATACCTAAAACGTACTAGTTCGAAAAGAACAGCAGACGATATACGTAAAATATTTACGACCCTAAATCGGAGAAGGTATCGAATTTTGTCTTCAAAACGAGTACAAACTCGAAAATGATTTATTCAGGCAACCGCTTATGCCGAGCGTTCATGCCGAGCGAACATAAATGGAAAAACGGGTCAGGAAAATGGAAACACGTCGTCTGCTATTTTTCAATAAATTTATAGGACGTTCCAGATATTCGCCACGAGTTTGCGCCGGCATGGAGTTCAATCTCCGACGGAGACTATAGATTCGCATGGCATAACCATTTCAACGATTGTGTAGATTCAAAGGGTAGATACAAGAAAATCGTTGCACCTACCTATACGCAAAGTTTTCGGCTTGTTTCCTCGAACCGATCAGTTGAACGATGGCAAAGAACTGCTGATGTCCGTCGTACTTTTCCTGTTTCTCCAAAACAAGCATAAAATGATGGCCAAAACACGATTGCATCATTACCCAGTCCACCGCTCCGGAAAGGTTGATATCCGTTGCCAGGAAAACGATATCTTCTCCTGATGTTACGGTAACAGTGGAACGTTCAAATCAACAAACAATTTCACGGATAATAGCGATGTTAGCCGATACACGAAGGGTCTTATTCGCCAAAAGAGGCGCCGCATCATCTACCTACCTTGAAGGGTCGTGATGCTCTTGTGGCTCATGACAAGGTGGGGCATGACTTGCTCAAGGGATCCTTGCCATTTGCACGAAGCGCCGGGACAGGGACAACTGTACGGCCTGAACTCGCAGGCATCTTCGTGATCAGCCTTTTCCGTATGAACGAGAGACACGGTGCAGCCGCTTGTCGAATATTTGCAGGGGAACATTACGTTGCTCGCCACTTTTTCCATCGCGAGGTTTCTGATATTACCTGGAAGATGAAGAGAAGAATAGAATTTCTTCGAGTATGCGTCCAACTTACCGTCAAACAAATGAATTAGGAATGAACAAGATAACGATAGCGGGTGCTCACCTAAAGGTCCGCGACACGTAGGGCAGCAGTTGAGCTTGGGACGACAGTTGCTGCACACGAGGTGACCGCTCTGACACTGTAGTATAGGCGGCAGGACATAATCGAAGCATACCGGACACTCGAACAGACTGGCCAAGTCCGCGGAACTGCTGAGTGCCGAAGCCGCCGAAGCAGAAGTACCCGGTACTCCTCGCCCGCGCTTACTCGAGCTTATGTTGAGCTGCGACATGGCGCGAGTGGTTCTCCGTTGCTACCGTGCCGATCCCTTTCTTCAATAAGGGAACACTTGAATTTGTTCTCTTCTTCGAACTAGCGGTTGGATATCGGAACGGTAGCTGGAAGTCGAGTTTGCCAACTTGTCTATCATTTCATTGGAAAAGTTGAGTTGTAGCTAGCTGGCTGTCTAAACGTTGGTTATTTGATCGAGTATTCTTCTTTTGGTATTCGTTTTACTTATTTTCCCTATTTTATCCCTCTCTCCCCCTCTCTTTCTCTCGCCCCTTTCTTTCTTTCTCTCTCTCTCTCTCTCTCTCTCTCTCTCTCTCCCTCTCTCTCTCTCTCTCTTTGTTTTTGGTATAGTTTTTAGTCAATATAGTAGTCTGCGAATAAGCGTAGAAATAAGAAAAAAGGCACTTGAACGAGATTTGTCGTTGGACGTGAACAAGCCCGTAAAAACAAGTTTTCCAACCTGGAGAAACTAACCTCTTATTATGGTACGGATTGCACTCGTTTAACTTTTGATAATGAAATAATAAACTGGATGCGACGTCGGAGCTACATCGCGACGTAGCGTGGCCGAGGCGCGTCGACACTTCGGTTCGTTGGGGTGCGTACGAGCGGTGGCAGCGATAACGACAACATTGACGGCATTGACGAGGCGTATGAGCATGAGGACGAGGAGAACGGCGGCGACGGATACGAACGCAACGGCAACGGCAGGGACGACAACGAGGACAAGCAGGACGATGACGGCGACGACGATGACGACGATAACGATGACGACGACATCGTGGCTCTCGACGACGGTCTCCGAAACGGCGGACAACAAAGACCGTAGAACAATGACAAAGTTCAAGTTTCAAGACGATCGACAACGGTCCATAGACTTAGTACCGTGCAGCTTAGAATCTCTCATGTACGTCATTGCAGTCTATCGCCTCATTATCCGCACAGTATTCACGTAAATGTTTTCACAACCGACGATAAGCCGCGATCAACCCCCGCGTCACTGGACAGTTCATAATAATGCCCGGAGCTTATCACCCTCACTTTCTCTCTCCCCGTTCCCCCTCGAGCACCGCCCAAAATTCACCAGGATTCCTACGTTTTGTTCGTTGGCTCGTTTTTTGGAACAACTTGGCACACAATCGATCAGCATTCATTTACTCCAAAGCCCTCAACAGAAATCTACATTGGCCATGATCCGTTCGTTTCACATCCACATCAGCCATGAACTAGGCGAGACGGAAAATAAATAAACCACCGACGGGCGACGACTGGCGAGTGACGAGGAGTAGTTAGTCAGTAGTAGTCGTAGTAGTAGTAGTAGTAGTAGTAGTAGTAGTAGTAGTAGTAGTAGT